>JBAMCP010000978.1:0-30560 GCA_037075105.1 Lissocephala sabroskyi
GGACTTTGGCAGCCCTGGTGATTTTATTCATTTTTTATTATTTAAATTTAAGTCTCTCCATTCAGCACAGAAGCAAAGCATTGGGAAATTATATTTAAGCAGTTTATCTGATACATTACTAGCTAATTAATTTCCCAATACCTCAAACCAAAGCGCGGGAAATTCAAAAACGGTTCACACGTCACGAGCCAACGAACTAGTTCGTTCGCCGAACAGCTGTTCTGATTCTTATTTACGCTTTGCTACGTGTTCCAACTTTATGTTGAAATTTGATTTCCTTAAATTGCAAGAATGACGAACCTGCAACGTTGGCTTTTCTACGCCGTCCTCTTTGCCATTCCCTACTTTGCCATTGTGCTGGGCCCAATCCAGACGCCGCTGACCACCAAATACCTCCTGCACATTCAACTGCTTCCGCTGCTGCTGCTGGTGCTTTTCGGGGTAAGTGAGAAAATCCAACCACCTGACGGCGCGCCGGCTTTGACTTATGATGAAATTGTGGTCCTTAGGTTTACTCCGCCTCGACGGTGCTGTACCGGACACTGACCTTTAATAGCTGCCCAGATGCTGCCATCAGGCTGTACGAGGAGATCCAAGAGGCGCGCAGGGATTTGGAAACAAAAGGTTTTACATTCCGTGACTGATGGCCGGCCGCCTGGGGTGTGGCTGTAATTTGTGCTTAAAACATGTAATTCCATTATTTATAAAATGTTATTGATCGCCAGCAAAAATACGAACAACCGTGGGAGTTTCCTCAACTTCTGTTTTCCTCTGAGAAATCAGCTCGCCTACCAACGCTTGTTCGGTTTTTCAGCGCTCTGAATCAAAAAGTTTAGCACTCCCCCGAGAGCAAAGCCCAACCGCAGCCCGTTCTCCCAACAAGTACAGTAATTAAAGCCACCGACATTACTGAGCGCCCCTCTCCCCCGCCCGATCAACATAAATCTCTACACAACCACTGGAAGCGCCGCCGAGAGCGCGAGAGAGATCGCCAAGCCTCTCCCAAGCCGACCCAGCCCTAATTATGCATACCGCTTTGTTATTTTGTATACGAGAGCGGGCCGCTCTTCCAGTCGGCTGGCCGGACTGGAAACAAGTTTCCGGGCCCTAGAAAAAAGCAACGGCCACCGAAGACAAACAGTTCACGCTACGCCGCCAGCCCGCTCGCAACGCAGACTCGATTCGCGCTTTGAAGTCCGCCAACAGAAAATTATAAACTTCCAAAAAAAATCAGAACATCAGCGAGAAAATGACTCACCAAATCGTGGGAATCCTATTGGCCTGCATCGCGGTGTGCAGCGCGGCAAAGGTAAGCTAATAAAATCAATTTAAATGTCTGAGCAGCCCTACGTCTGGGGAGCCACCGCCCTGTGCATAATTGTGGGCCACCGGCGGCAGCGGGTCAGGGCCGTCGTGCCAGCGCCTAAGATTGGGGACGGGGCGGTGGGTCGGTCGGTTGGTTGAACGAACTGTGCCAGGGAAAACTGTGCAGCTGGAAAACCTTAAAACCAATTATGCCCCCCAGCCCGGCTCACATGATGCAGACATCTCTGAGTATGGAAACCGGTTTGTAAATGCCGTCGACCAGTTTTCGTGTCTTTGTTGTCATTTCGTATTGCAAGCTAATCGAATCGATGGCTCAAACTGGCGGCCACCGGTTACCGAAGACCCCAGCGGATCCCACTACCTGCTGGCCGGGCCAGAGAACAAAACGAACTTTACGTAAGCTCGGCGACGTTCAATTGGAATTGGCCATAATTTGATGAATTACCCCCAACGATCTGCTATATACAAAAAAAAAGTATTGCGCATTTCAGTCACGAAAGGCAATGAAGCTCGCTGGGTTTTTGACCGGCGAACATAAACAAAAATTCGCATTCGTGGCTTCCAAGAAATCCAATACTAAAAATCCACTTTATTTGCCCTCGAAACTCTGCCGCTGATCGCGGGGTTAATTTTTGTTTTGTCGACGGAGTTTTCATTGAAGCGAAGCAACAGGGGAAAAAACCAGCCCACCCCTGGAAATGAGTTGTTTTTGTTTAGAGCGCCGGCAAAGGCAGAGAGCGTCGGCTCATTAGCATTTTATGGGTCAGAACCTGGCCGGCTCTGTTGGGGGCAATGCAGTGGAAAATTTACATTTTCCACAAACTCCTCATCAGCCTGATTGTGACCAAAATGCCCTACCGTCTGTCGTTTAGGTGCCGGTGGCCATATACTACGAATCGCTGTGCCCGGACAGCGCCAAGTTCATCACCGAGCAGGTCCATCCCGCCATGAAGGGCGAGCTGAGGGAACTGGTGGACCTCACCCTGGTGCCTTTCGGCAAGTCTCAGGTAAGTTTTTCGATCAACTTGCCGCTGGACAATTAACAAGTCGACTGCTCTCGACCGGCAGTTCTTTACCCAAGGCTCGGAGGTGACTTTCACCTGCCATCACGGCCCGAATGAGTGCTACGGCAACAAAGTGCATGCCTGTGCCATTGAGCACATCCAGGCCAACTCCTACCAGATGGAGTTCACCCGGGAGAGTTTGACTCTGGACTTTGTGAACTGCCTGATGAAGGCCGGCAAGAACTTCCCCGACAATGTGTACCCCGGGCAGTCCTGCGCCACGCAGAACAATGTGAACAACTGGGAGAACATCCGGCTGTGCGCCAACACCACCGAGGGCAGCGTGCTGCTCCGCCGGGCCGGCGAGACCACCATGAAGCTCAAGGAGCCGCTCACCAGCGTGCCCACCGTGCTCTTCAACGAGGTGAGTCCTGGCAAAGGTCGGCGAGGCCCAAGATAATTTTCCTTTCTTTCCAGCAATTCGACAAGAAGATGAACGATCGCGCCCAGGCCAACTTTGTGGGCGCTGTTTGCCAGTACGTGTCGGCCCCCCAGCCCAGGATTTGCGCTGCCCACGGGGCCGCCCCTGGCCTGGCTTTGGGCAGCATCAGTTTGATCCTCAGCTCGCTGGTGGGCCTTTGGCTGCTGAAGAACTAAGTGGCTGTGGATTTGGATGTCTTTGTTTTCTTCTCCGCTTCCTTTAGAATGAGAACTGAAGTGAATCTCACGCTCCGTCCAGTTGCATTTCCGAATTGTTTCAATTATTTGTACTTCATATGAGCTAAAATAAAACTAATTAGCAGTTACACGTTGGGCTCGTGTGCTCGGGGTTCATATTTTTTCGGCGATTGTTTATTGCCAGTTCCGTCAGCTGCTTATCGTCGAGATTTCCATACGATAAGCTGCCCCCATCGGCGGTAGCGGGGTTCCCTGTCCAGATCGCCGAGCGTTGGGCGTAAACAAGTCGAGTCACCCGCAATTACAACAATCTCAAGTGATAATTAGAATCATCAGGTAGAAGCTGCCAGGCAATGATTTCATCTCAAGTGCAAGCCAAGCTGAGCCCTCGACGAAGATTTGAAAGACGTCAGCAAGTTAACCGCAGAAGCTGTGCAAGGTGTGCTGGCAAGGATATTCAGATTCATTCCCAGAAATTTCGTTAGGCTTTGCTCGGCATCAGGCATTGTTGGCGCCATTAATGCCATGACGCCAGAGGGCTAATAAAACTAAACTCTTTGCCAAATTGACGCACCACTCGTGGCCGTTATTGCTGTTTGTCCATGGACTCCTCCCGGGTTCAAAGGGAATCCGCTGGGCGAACCAACCACACAACCGCCGCCAGTGAAGTTCCCAGCGCGTGGGTGCCACGCACAAAAAATCATTGCATACTCTCAGGCAGCGGTTCGTTTGTCTTCGGCTCGCTCGCTCGCTTCTGATTGGCTGCGCCCACACCTACAGGCTCGGCCCTCACCCACACAGGCGGCAATGGGCCAGCATTTGAGTCGTCCTGCGGTATAAAAGCAGCTGGCTGCGTTCTAACGGCATCACATTAATTTTGGCAGTCGCAGCGACGATCCAGTGACTCTTCCCATAGTCAAAGTGTGGCTAGCACAGCTGCCCCGAAGCTAAGCGAGTGAATGTAGGTGAAATCCGCAAGTCCCAGTTAATTTTAAGTGCCCGTGAATCCTTACAAAAAAGAACAACATCCTGTGTTAAATATTTCCCTGAATCAAAACTGGTAAGTGCATGAAAATGGCAAACACTTCCTGTCAGCGGGGCGTGGATTGGCCGCCCACTGCAGCCTGCGGCAACCTCAGCCGCACGTTTATTTGTTCAAATTAATTGGCCCTTAATTAGATTACAAATTGCAATTAATAGCAAACAGCAATTCGAGGGGGGAGGACATTCAAAGCTGATTTTTGTGCTGCCTCCAGAGATGCGCTTTCCTTAGCTTTCCTCTCGCCCGCTCTCTTTGCTCTTTTGATTTATTTTTCATGCCCGGCCTCGGGCTGCCTCCTCAGCTTCTTAACTAAGTCAACAATTAACCCCAGCTGGGCAAATAATTTCACAAGCCCAGCCCAAGCCCAACTTGTTGATTTTGCTTCCCCCCAAAAACTGCAACTTGTGGCCGAAGGCGAAAATCCTAAAAAGCCACCACAATCAAAGTAGCTGAATTTGGGGCTAAAGGAGGCAGAAAGCAGGAGGCAGGAGGCAGAAGCCACTTCGATTTTAGCTCTCGTATAATTATAGAGTAGTGGGAATTTAATTAAAAATGTTAAAAGATAATTAAAGTTCTCAAAAATCGTGGAGAATCAATCTAGGAATTTAAATTTAAATATTTAAAAAGTTAAGAAACCAAATTTGCTTATTTGCTAAAAATAACTACAAAGATTTCAACTTTAATTTGGTTTCAAAATAATTTATTTTATTAATTTTACACATGTAGAAAAATTATTGCCAGCTAAATATTTTTAACAGGCAAAGGATTCAGCGAGTTCTATAATTTTTTTAAGCTTTGAAAAGTAACAAAACGAAAGAAATAATTTTTAGTTTAATCCTTGAATTTGTGCAGATTTTCCTCAACATTTTTTAGATTCGCAATTAAAAATTTCTTTTAAAAATTCCAATAGAGGAAAAACAAATCTATTTGCTTAAATTTCGAAAAGTTGATTTTACTCTTAGGTTTTTTAAGGCTTTTATTTCGGTTCCCTGAACCTATTAATTAAAAATTATCCTATTTCATAAAGTGCTAAAAATTCCTGGCTGACATTTTTAACTCCCTCCTGCCTGCCGTGGGTTAATTTGGATCACTTGGGTCGCTCGATTGAGCGACAGGCACACTTTTGTGTGTCAGTTGATTTGAGTTTGTTTTTTGAAAATCTCCGCATTATCAGCTCCCCGATAAGGGAATTTCACACGGAAACAAATGGACCCGAGTCCCGCTGTCCGTGTGCACTGGGCCCGGGACCGGGGTATCGCGAGATCTGCGCATCTGCCCGCCTGTTCGAGAGCGGGGAAAACAACGGCTGCCTTGCACCTGTGGAAAATTTTGTTCTTTCGAAAATCAAGCCGGGCTGGCAACTCATTAACTCTGGGAAAATTAATAAAAAAGGCGCCGAGTCGCCTGGCAAGCCGTCCACCGCCCTCGGTCGGCTGATAGGCGGCAATAAAAACAACAATTTTATTGTTTTTCGATGGCAGACGGACGGCCAGTGTGGGTGGCTCTGCAGTGGCAGTTTATTATTAATTTGCATGCGCTTATCAGCGGCCAATGAAAATAGCACGGCGATCCTCGCGGGCCCTGCGAGGCAGCCCGGCCAGGCTGGCCAATGGCAGAGCGCGGCTGAGTCGATTTCGAGGGACTTTCGCGGGGCTTATCGGTGATCGCGAGCTGGGGTATTTGAGGGGTTGGCTGTGTTTTCGAGTTTTCAGTCGCCTGTCGACGGGCAGCGGTTGAAAATGTGAAATTCGCCGCATCGAACGTTTCGGCTGCCAGGACTCAAAGTGGTTGTCCGGAAAAACCCACAAATCAATCGTATCTGTGATTATAAAGTACCTACCCAATTAGTTGTGCCAGGCAAACAAAAATAAAAACCACAATCGAAAATTCTAAAACACTGAAATTAATATAAAAAGCGTTTGTTGCTGATAAACACACTGAAAAGCGATTGTAACGCGGCCCAGGTCGAGTCTCTGGCAACACAAGGTGAGAGGAGCGGAAGCCCACGGGGCGTATACGTCAGCGGGAAATTAAAATTCGGAAAATGCAAAACGATGACGCTGATGGCTTCATTTGCCTCAGCTGTTGCCCACAAATCTCCAGAAATTAAATGTAATAAAGCATTTATGTTCCCCGGGCCGCCTGATGGACAGCAGGACCTTCGCCTAGTCGATATTCAAAGCACGTAATAAACACACATCAGATGAAGTTAGGAGTCCTCCCTTCCCCCCGCTTAGGAAACTTTCCTCTGTTCTCACCGCTGTCTAATTGTCTGTGTGTAATTTCTTGGGTGGCATAAATCAAATGGCAAACCGAAAGTTCAAAAGTTTTGCGCCAGGCAGGATTAACTGCTTGGCTATTGAGGTGAATCTTTCCACCCCTCAGGACCTCTGAATATGTGTTGTGGTTGTGGGCGTCCCTCAAGATTTCCAATTAGCCCAGAACCGCCTTAAGGTTGGCCGGGCCGTGGCTCACCTGTTGAGGAAGGATTCGGCGTTGTTTGTCTAATTTTGTTGAATGTTTTCTTTCTCTTGCTTTCAGTTGAAATGAAGTCCGCAATTCCGTTGTTGTTTGTCATCTGCACGGTGGTCCTGGCTGCCCAGCAGAGCCAAGCGAAAAGTAAGTCGATTTTTATGCATCCATAACTTTGTTATGCCAGCCCAGGGAGTTATATAGGAAAGTCTACTGCCATCCACCTTGTCGTTGAGTTTAATGCAATTTTAGCGTGAAAACAAAACCATAAATGCCTGACAAGCGGAAGTCAACGGCGATGGCAGCGTTCGCCTTTCGACAGCATCAATTCCTGCAGTTTAACGCAAAACAAACAAAAGCCACTTTACACCCACACACACACCTGGGGTGTGTGGTGTTGTTGCAGCTGCAGTGGCGCCCAGGATGCCATTTTCGCCTTGTGTGTGCCGCACATCCGGCGCAGCTCGGAGGACTCATTGAAATTGAGTTAGCCTGGGCGGCCGCCCTGGTGATTCACTTGCATAAATAGATTTTCATTTGATTTCCTGCCGCAGATTCCAGCAGACATCCGGGCCAGCCATTTCGGTGTTTGTGGCAGCGGAGACACAAAAGGGCCGATCCTTGGGGAGTCACCTTTTCCGAGTTGTCTGGCAATCGCAATTGGAAATTATCCCTGTCCGCTCACATGGCCCGGGCGTGGGCGGAACTCACGACAATTTAAATATAGAACTCTTGGCAAAAGTTTATTCACACAACCGAAAAAAACATGCTTGAAAAATGCCCGAAAACAACACCACAAACCGGGCGAGGGGCGGTGGGCGGGCCCGGGTCAAATGGTTATCAAGTCGACGTCTCTCCTGAGCTTTGGCGAGCGATTAAAGAATTTTTACTGTCACAGCAGCCGAGCCCGTGGGCCCAAAGTTTGCTGCATTGCCAGTCCCAAAGTCTGGCGGAATCTCCGCACGCATCGGGGACCGGCGGCCGACTCAGTTAATAATCAGACGGTTGGGGCAGGCGGGGTATTGATTAGATTGCCCTCCCCCAGCACCTTGAACCGACCGGGTAGACTCATTTTGCATGTCCTATTTTCGCAGAGGGCTGTCAGTCCTACGGGCACGTCTGCTACGGAGGCCATGGCAAGCGATCCTTGAGCGCGGTGAATGTGGGGCCGGCGTCATCGGGGGCTGCCGGCGGCGCTGGTCTGGAGCAGGAGTATGTGCGTCCGAATGGCCTGATGGCGGTGCTGGCGCCGAACGAGCCGGCTGTGGTGGTGCCGGAGGCGGACTTCGAGGAGTACCCGACGCGCCAGATGCTCTACAAAATCATGAAGTCCATGGTAGGTTGGGAAATTTAATTTTTCAAGGGTTTCTTGCAATTTTAAATGGCTTTTTAGTTTGGGCCACGGCGACCGTCACCCAGGCTGAGCGAACTGGACTATTCGGTGCTGGGAAATTCGGGCGAGGCCGTCTTGAATGGACTCAACTAAGCAGCAGCCTGAGGACAGACTAAAAACAACAACAGCAACAATATCATCAACAATATCAGCAGCAGCAGCGGCAACAATCTCAATTAATAACGATTTTCCCCGTTCTTAACGCGTTGTAAAATATTTCCTAAATGTCTAAAATAGAGCAACAAATTCGGCTTGATTGTTAAAAAAAACCCCACGGAAAAATAAGGAGAGATCGAACAACTGAAATTTTTAAGGGCTGGTAAAGATTTCAGTGAGTTTAGAAAAAATATTGTACGAAAAGTTCTAATAAATCGCAACTGGAAATTCAAGTCCTTTCGAACGAGTTTATTTCACAGTTAAAAATTGGAGAGACTTTGTACCTTTATTGTAAATGTGATTGTTAATTAAAATAAATAAATTGGTTCATGAACATGGAATAGGCAGAAAGGGCACATTTTATTTTACCAAAAGAAAAATTAAGATAGGATTGCGAGAATTTCGTGGATCCTTTTAAAAATATCAGCAAGAATTGAAATTCACTCTTCTTCTTCTAGATCTGCAAATTTAAACAACGCGCCCAATTCCTAAGGGCTGATAATTAATTTGGATTTGTTACTGATCTAAGAAATACACAATGGAAGGAAAACACGTTGAAAGCAAACTCGCGAGAGCAGTTTTAAAGTGTTATTTTGTATGGAAGCCTCAATTTAAAACAATTAAATATATAATTCTAAAAATCGAATAAATCGAATCGTTTAAAATACGCGCCATCGACATGCAACCCTGTAAGCTGTCTTGTTCTTCCTGAAATTCCTTGACATGGTAAATATTAGGAAAAACAATCGATTTCGGAGCTTCAACTTTACCAAAAATATTACTAAGGAATAAATAGATAGAAAAATGCAAAATAATTATTTTTTTGTTATATATTTAGACCAACAGTCTGGCAGCCTGCTATTTGGCCATCTGGCAGCCCGAATTGACTGCCACCCAACGATCCGGCATCTCAAACACGTGCTGTAAACATTGCAAGAAATGTGGATTTAAAAAAAGAATTAAAAAAGCCGGTTAAATTGTACAAAATGACGCAGGTCCCCATAGAGGATGCAGTGGCCAAAGAGCCGCGTCCCGTTTTCAAAGAGAGCAGCAAAATCTTCCGACGCAATCGAGCCCTCGGCTACGTCAGCAACCAAGTGCCCGCCGTCACCCGCTATGTGCTCCGCCGACGAGACACGCTGGTCATCACCTGCATCGGCCGCTCCTTCCAAGTCTACACGGCCAGCCACTTCCGCCTGCTCCACGTGAGCGGCCTGCATCCCGACGACATAACAGCCCTGGCCGTTGACCGCACCCACACCTACACGGCCAGCAACAAGTGCATCTACGCTTGGCGGGCTGGCAAGCACGTGAAGCACGTGTACCGCGGCCACCAGGGAAATGTCCACCTGCTGCTGCCCTTTGGCAGTCATTTGGTGGCAGTCGACGAGAAGAATATACTGAAAATATGGAACATTCGTACGGAAGAACTTTACCTCGAAGTTCCTTTCAACAACGACGACTTCCAGATCACAGCGGTGGCCCATCCGCCCACGTACATCAACAAGATTGTGCTGGGCTCCCAGCAGGGCCAGCTGAGGATCCTCAACATAAAGAAGAACTCCATTGTGTGCACCCTAAGCCACCATGACGTCCGCGTGGTCTGCATTGAGCCCGCCCCGGCCCTGGACGTGGTGGCCGTGGGCTACGGCGATGGCACAATCATCGTGCTGAATCTGAAGTTCGACGAGGTCCTCATGCAGTTCAAGCAGAACTGGGGACCTGTGACCCGTCTGGCCTTCCGCACAGACGGCCCGCCCATACTGATTTCCGCCAGCCACAATGGCTTCACGGCCTTTTGGAATCTGGAGGAGCGCAAGCTCAGCGGCCAAATGCAAGCCCACGACGACAAGGTGACCACGGCCATTTGCTTCCATAATGAGCCGCTGCTGCTGACCACCTCGCCGGACAACTCGATGAGGCTCTTCATCTTCGACCAGTCGGACGGCGGCGGCCGCCTGCTGCGCATACGCGAGGGCCACACGGCCCCGCCGCTCTGCATTCGCTACCACGGCAGCTCTGGGGTTTCCATACTCTCCAGCGGCGAGGACAGCACCATGCGGGTCTTCTCCACGCTCTCCGAGTCCCTCAACCGCAGCATGGGCCGGGCCAGCTACAACCGCAAGGCCAGCAAGAAGAAGGGTAAGTGGAAGCCACCCCAAGCCAGCCGGAAATTTATAGTCCTGCTTTTCCAGGACGCTGCGCTTATGACAAGTTTAGCATGCCGGCCATTCTGGACTTCACCACGGACACGACGCGGGAGAAGGAATGGAACAACATTGTGGCCATCCACTCGGGCGTCGTCCAGGCCACCACCTGGAGCTTCCACAAGAACAGCATGGGCGAGCATCGCCTGGTGCCGCCGCAGTTCCAGAACAAGAACCGCACCAACTTCGAGAGCGAGACCACCTGCGTGCTGCTCACCCACTGCGGCCACTTCGTTATCATCGGCTACAACACCGGCGACGTGGAGCGCTTCAACATCCAAAGCGGCATCCACCGGCTGAGCTATGGCAGCCCGGCCCACACGGGCGCTGTACGCGGCCTGGCCACCGACAATCTGAACCAGAATGTCATCTCCGGCGGGGCCGATGGTCTGGTCAAGTTTTGGCCCTTCAAAAGCCATATTAACCTGCCCATTGGCACGATAAGGCTGAGGGACGGCGTGGCCCTGATGCGTCACCACCGCGAGAGCTCCATGCTGGCCATTGCCCTGGAGACCTTCAAGGTGCTGATCGTGGACACGCACACGCGGGTGGTGGTGCGCAAGTTCGCCGGCCACGAGGCCTCGATCAACGATCTGACCTTCACCCCCGACAGCCGCTGGCTCATCACCACCGCCATGGACTCCGTGATCCGGGTGTGGGACATTCCCTCCTCCTACATGATCGACCAGTTCCGCGTGGAGAGCCCCTGCGTCTCGCTCACAATGTCGCCCAACGGCGACTTCCTGGCCACTGCCCATGTCAACCTCCTGGGCATTTACCTGTGGGCCAATAAGACGCTCTTCAACCAGGTGTCCCTGCGCTCCATAGACCCCAAGGAACCGGCGCCTTATGTGGGTTTGCCTTCGAATGTGTGCGATGCCATTGGCCTGGACGAGCAGCTCGAGGACATGCAGATCGATGAGGAATCCGAGGCCGAGCTGGGCGAGGAGATTGATGCGAAATACGAGACGCCCGATCAATTGGCCCCGGAGCTGATCACCATGTCCGGCCTGGCGGCCTCGCGCTGGCAGAACCTGCTGGACTTGGAGCTGATCAAGCAGCGCAACAAGCCCAAGGCCCCGCCCAAGGCGCCCAAGCTGGCGCCCTTCTTCCTGCCCACGGTGTCGGGCCTGGAGATGCGCTTCGACCTCAGCCAGCCGGAGCGCCGGGAGGACGGCTCGCGGCTGCTCCAGGCCACCAACTTCAACAATCTAACCCACTTTGGCCGCCTTCTAGAGGGCGGAGACTTCTCCCAGGCCGTGGACCTCATCACCCAGCTGGGCCCCTCGATGGTGGACTTTGAGATCAAATCCCTGCACCCGCTGGCCGGCGGCACCCTGCTGGCCATGCTGCAGTTCCTCAAGCTCATCGAGTTCATCTTCGCCTCCAACAAAAACTTCGAGCTGGCCCAATCCTACCTGAGTGTCTTCCTGCGCTCGCATGGACTCAGCCTCACTGAGCCGCCGCAGCTGGTGGAGGCTTTGCGTTCGGTGGCCCAAGTCCAGGAGCAGGCCTGGGGGCGCATTGAAGGACAACTGGTCTATGGCATTGGAGTGGTGGCTGCGCTGAGGAACTTTGCTCGCTAGATCGATTGTAAAAATTGGAGTAAATAAAATTGGAAAATGGAAAACTGTTTTTGGGTATTTTGAGTTGAAATTGTATATTAATTATTTATTCTTGTTATATCCGTTTAAACTAACGCTTTTATTTATGCTGGAATTAAATAACTTAAAACTTGTTTCTAGACGCGTTTCGGTTTATCGCGCGGACTGTACTCGGTGTGTGTGTGTGTGTGTGGGTGTGAGGTGTGTGTGTGTGCGGCGGTCAATTTAACAAACAAAATTAAAGAAATCCATAAGAAAAAAAGAAATTTCAAAAAAAACTAAAACCAAATCAGAAATCCATATCCAATTCGATAGCGATAGCGATAACGATAACCAAAGCGATATCGTTGTCAGTGCAGTTTCAGTTTGCCTTCTAAAAAGTATCTGTTCTATATTTATATAGAGATATATACCTATAGGTGAAATCGCAGTTCCTTTTGCGAGAGCCACAAATCGTTATCGATATCGATTTTACTTCAGGGAGGGGGGAGGTAATCCTACGGGCCAAAAGGTCTTTACTTGATCTGGTCGCTGTTTTTTATTTTTTTTTTTAGCATTTTGCGTTGGTTTCCGTCTCGCAGCGGCTCCCACACACGCGGCGCTGGCGGTGGCGGTGGCTGCGGCTGAAGAGGGGTGTTCTGTTGGGGGAAAGGGGCGGGGCGGGTGGGCGGTGGCGAGTTAACATAACGCCCAGCGGTACGCGTCGGCTGGCTGGTTTTGGATGCATCTAATATAGTTTGTATTTATTTGTTGTTAGCTTGAGTTGATATCCTGGTTAGCCGCTTAACTCGATGTGCACTGCTGCACGCGCGGTCCGTCCTGGAAGCCGCCGTCGTCCTCCTCGTACGCCATGCGCTGCTGCTGCTGGCGCCGCTGCTTGGGATCAAAGTCCTCCTGCAAGGCAAACACACAAACCATTAAAAAAAGTAAATCTAAAGAAAAAGCAAATCGAATCTCACCAAAACTGTTTGCTCGGCATCGACTGGAATGTCAACCTCGGGGGCTGGGGGCAAGCACTGCTTGAGCGTCGGGATAACAGACGGGTTGATGACCTCGGGGAACACCACCTCAAACTGGATGATGAGCGTGCCCTTCTCGAGCGGATTCTTGAAGATCGGCATGCCCTCCTCGGCCACGCACTTGGTCATCTCGTGCCTGATCACCTCGCCGGGCTGCGTCGAGATCAGCAAATCGCGATCGTCCAGGGTCTTCACAATGCGCTGGAATCCACACAAGGCCTCCACCAGCTGCAGCGGCATCTTCATCATCAAATCCGTGCCAGCATGCACGAAGGTGTTGTGCTCCTTCTCGTCCAGCAATATAATGATGTCGCCCGGCTGCGAGTCCGGCTCGTGGTCGCCTTCCCCGGTGAACATGATCTTCTGCCCGTCCCGCATGCCCTTCTCGATGTGCACCTCGAGGACCTTCCGCTCGCGCACCACCTTGCGCCCGCTGCAGTTCTTGCAGCGGTCCTTCTCGGGGATGACCTCGCCGTTGCCGGAGCACTTGCGGCAGACCTGCTCGATGTGTTGCATGATGCCGGGGGCGATTTGGTGCATGCGCGTCTCGACGCCGCTGCCGCGGCATTGTGTGCACTTCTCGATGCTGCCCTTCTTGCCGCCGCGGCCCTCGCACTTGTCGCAGATGACGTTCTTCTGGAGCTGCAGCTTGCGGGTGGCTCCGTTGTAGAGCTCCTCGAGCTGCACGGACATCTGGTGGACGACGTCTTTGCCGCGCCGCTCGCGCCGGCGCCCGCCGCCGCCGCCGCCGAAGCCGGTGCCGAAGAACTTCTCGAAGAAGTCCATGGGGTTGCGGAAGTCGCCGGAGTCGGCTCCGCCCTTCTTGATGGCCGCCTCGCCGCCCTCGTCGTAGATCTGCCGCTTCTCTGGGTCAGACAAAACCTCGTACGCCTGCGAAATGGCTTTGAACTTCTCGCCCTCGTTGGGGTTCTTGTCGGGATGGTATTTCAGGGCCAGTTTCCTGTAGGCCTTCTTCAGCTCGTCGGCGTTGGCGTTGGGCTTCACGCCCAGCAGATCGTAGTATCCCAGTTCCTTCACCATTTTGTTGTTGTTGTTGTTCGCCGCAGCTGCTGTTTAAACTGCAACAACAAAAAACGATTCGCAATTACTTTGGGCGCTGTTTTTTCTCCACACCCACACAGGGGCCCAGGTGCATTTTTACTTCCGCCAAGCCCAATTCCAAGGTCAGCCGGGGAAAACTGCGCCACAGCGTTGCTTCTAGAAATTTTCTATTTTCAATATCTTTTTTTTTTGCTATTTTCAATGCCCCAAGCAGCTGAGTAGTTTGCCCCTGCCCTGTGCCTTGCCCTCCTCTTGTACACAAAAACGGAATAGGAAAAAAATTCACGTTGCTAAACAGCCGCACACACACAGGCACAGGCCGAACTCACACGGACAGACACACGCTTACACATACAGACGTGCGGGCTCGCTTCTTTCTAGAAAATTTCGTCAGCGCGTTGTGTTAGCAGCGTTGCAGCCCTGGTTTTCGCCGCCGCCGCAGCTCCCGTGCGAACGGGTGGGCAAAGCGGACGGCACGATAACAAAGGAAGAACAGAAAATTCACTATGACAAGGTGGAAAGAATGAAAAAATTAAAGGTAGAATTTTCTATCGAGTTTTCCCTGGATTTCCTGACTGAGCCGAGCCGCTGGAGAATTGAATTTGCGAAAAAAAAGAACCGTAAGCATGTGCACGATGCTGCGTCACGAATATGGAACGGAAGAACGAAATTCGCATGGGTCTTTGTCGGCGTGACTTGCTTTTAAATCGATTTTGCGTATAAAGTTGCGTTTGTGGATGTGATTGCAATCAATTTGGTTTTGTTGATTACTTAATAAAAGGGCTAAAAAAAAGAAAATCACCAAATACACACACACCACACATCAAATGCGTTATGATGGCAGAGGGTGCGGAATTTGGAGGCGAATCTTACCTTTCAACTCAAAAAAATTGCTGTTTTTTTTTGTATAAAATATGTTGCTTGCAATTTGCAAGGTTGCTAACGCCTGCTATAGATACACTTTTTACAATAATTTATAAGTTACGACTACTTTTCCACAGCTTGCTTTGGCGCACGCTTTTGTCTGACAGAGGAGAAAAAAAGAAGGGGAAAATCGAATATTACGCTTTGAAACATTTAAAAATAATCGATTTCCGTCGACAACTCTAGTTCACTAGACGAACTAGTTTTAGCAGCAGTGAAGAT
This sequence comes from Lissocephala sabroskyi, assembly GCA_037075105.1. NCBI lineage: Eukaryota > Metazoa > Arthropoda > Insecta > Diptera > Drosophilidae > Lissocephala > Lissocephala sabroskyi. The sequence goes on from JBAMCP010000978.1 coordinate 15,110, forward strand.
TTTCATTTATATCCGAGTGTGATCTTGCTTTTGTTTGAGCTTAACCGTTTTATTGAATTATTGTACGCTATTTATATGCTTAAAAGCTTGAAACAGCTTGTTGCATGCGTGATTTTTTTTATATTTTAAAATGCGCGCTTACACAGAGCCATAGGGTGGCAACGCTGTGTGGGTTCCCCTTAACAGGTGACAATACTTGCTGACAACAAATCAGCTGTTCGCAAGCGGCTCTGGTTATTTAACAAATTATTAAATTTTATTTATTTCTATAAGTAAAAATATGAGACACGCACAATTCTTGGCTCGCACTGTGCTTGTGCAGAACAACAACGTGGAGGAAGCCTGCCGTCTGCTCAACCGTGTGCTGGGCAAAGAGGAAATTTTCGACCAATTCCGGCGCACGCGATTCTACGAAAAACCTTACCAGGTAAATAAAACACGAATTTTGTTTTTAAACTGAATTAACATTTACCAAATAACCTGCAGGTACGACGCCGCATCAATTTCGAAAAATGCAAAGCCATTTACAATGAGGACATGAACCGAAAAATCCAGTTTGTGCTGCGCAAGAATCGCGTGGAGCCCTTCCCGGGATGCAGTTAGTGGGCTTTTCAAATAATTGTAGTAAAAACGTTAAATAAACTTATGTAATACTGTTTATGTGGCTGCTGGCCGGCAAAAGCTCTTGATTGTCCAAAATCAGCCCTGTTGGGGCCACTTGGGGTTAATTTGGGCCACAGCAGCGCAGAAGCTTTTGCGCCGAACCGAACAGCCGTCGGCTCAGAGTCGTTTGTGAACTCGAACGGTAAGGACGCGTCGCTTCTGCAATTAAATATTAAATTTAAGGTAAAACAATTCACACTAACAAATATTGAATTAATTTCATTGTTATTCGTGCAAGTTTGCGTGCCAAAGTAAACACCAAAAACTATAGCATACATTCGAGCGCCCCAAATTGGGTAACCGCCAAGACGGCCGCCATTTTTGCTCCCAACACACAAATACACATGCAGCTGCCACATACACACGAGCTGCAAGTGCAGCTGCAGCAAAAATCGCTGACCCCTGCCGTTGTCTCTAGTGGGCCACCCAGTTACAGACATTTGAACGGCCCCCGAACGTGCCTAAGTGCTCCCCTAATGCATCGATAATTCGCTTATGTGGCCAATTTGCGCCACAAGGCGGCGTTCGTGTGTGTGGGCCGGGCCGGGCTGCCGCCTGCGACAACAACAAGTTCAATTCCCAGCCAAGTTAAGCGCGCCACTGCTTCCGAACGCCAGCCCCCAACGTAACCGCCATTCCGAGCATTTTCTTTGTCGTGTTTTTTGCGCTGTCGTTACTGCTTTGGTTTCCCCCGCTTTACTTTTGTTTTATCGATTTCTTGTGTTATTTTTAGCCCACTGATTTGCATATGTATTTGTGCTGGCGTCCGTTTCCCACTCGCAGCTAATAAATTCAATTACTCTAAATCTCCCAGCCAGTTGGATTTCGGCGCCGCCATGCAAGGACAACATTTCCTGGCAATCTTCCTCCTAACCAGCTGCAGCCTCGCCCGGGCCTACCCGGCCCTGCTGCCCTACATCTACAGTAGGTCCAGCCGCCAACACATCCTTCCGTATACTTCAGAATCTCTGTCCCCCTCAGATCCGTCGCACTCTATCAAGCGCAGCGGCGAGGCCTTCCCCCAAATCGAGGACGATGTAGGCGAGCTGGACGAGCTGCGTAAGCTGCACCCGGAGCCGCACAAGCGGCAGCATGAGGAGAGCATTGGCTCCACGTCCACCACCACCACCAAGGAGGCCGTGGAGGAGGTGGCCGTGGCCCCGGAGGCCAACAGCCCAGAGGACTCGGTCATCAATCACACAAACACTCTGCCTGACTTGGAGCGGCAGCTGGAAGTGGCCACCCCGCTGATGTCCACCACCACCACCACCAGCACTTCGGCCACCACGGCTGCCTCCAAGGAGGACACCGAGCGCTCCCAGTTGGAGGAACCCAAGACGGCCGCCAAGCCGGCCCCCGAAGTCACGCCCCACTCGAAGGTAAGAGAAATTCCCGCGAGCCGCCCCCCCCCGCTCTTTTGGTAGTTGAAGCCCAGCAAACCGCTCAATGTCCTTGCTATAAATCTGTGTCTTTTGAAAATCCAAGTGTATACCAACAAAACCACCCAAAAACCAACAGGCATTTTACGGTGCAGCTCGCCTGGCGTTTGGCCAGAACCCGGAGGTGTTGCCCACCTCGACCAGCACAACCACAACGACCACCACCACCACGGCCGCGCCCACCACGAGCCCTGAGGCCGAGGGCGGGGAAATGGTAGACGCCGATGTGGCCGGCGAGCCGGTCGACAATCCCGAGGACTTGGGCCAGGCCCCGGCCCAGCCGCCGGAGCCGGTCAAGCCGCTCAACCAGGAGACCATTGGGGACATCATTGTGGGCCGCCTGCAGGCCGCGGCCAAGACCAACGAGCGACGCTCCAGCCGGCCAGCTGCGCTCCAGCTCTCGCCCAAGGTTCTTATGATCTTTTGAGTTGACTCCGGCGATTGGCAGACCCCTCGAAATTCTCGATTGTTCCTTTTAACTTGACTAGTGTCCTGCGGCGGCTACAGCGGTTTTTCTTTTGCAGACCGCCCAGAGCCTGCTGCGCAATCCGAATGGCCAGTACTCGTCCTTCGACATGGCCCAGTATGTGTTCTGGACAGGCGACGAGACCGGCGTGGCCCGGGCCGTCGAGGAGCTCATCGACGAGGATTTGGTGGGTGGCAGTCGCTGGCAGGAGGCCGAGATTTTAATTTTCTGTTTCTTTTTTTAGATCTCGCGGGAGAATGCCTTGAAGTTCTTGAAGGACATACGGCTGGGCATTGAATTCCTGCAGCGTTCGTATGCCAATCGCATCTTCCCCGAGGAGCTGCGCCAGAACCACCTGAAGCGCAGCGGCCAAGCCTCTCCCACGACCACAACCACCACCACCACCAGCAGCACCACCACCACCACGGAGAAGCCGCTGCCGGCCGTGCAGCCCCTCAAGTCCCTGGACAGTTTCAGTTTCTGGAACAAACTGCGCGATCTCGACCACGAGGGCCATCAGGGTGAGTCGAGTGGTCCTTTTTCACTCTTCGTCCTTTAAACTCCTTTTTTTAAAGAGCTCAACGAGTACGACGATGCCGCCGGGCGGGCCAAGATTGTGGAGTATTTGTACAATGAATACACCCTGGAGGAAATCCTCTACAAGCTGGCCAGGGTGAGTCGGAGGATCCCAAACCAACCCACCCCCCTTTCTCAGACAGTCTTAATCCTGTTCCAGGTGATGTTCGCCCAGTCGCTGGCCCATGGCTCGGACGAGGCCCAGCAGGAGCTGCAGAAGTTGACTGACTTCCTGGAGCACGAAGGCAACTTGGGCGTCATTCCCGTCGACCTGCAGAAGAAAGTCCTAAGTGAGTAGGGGGAAGTATCCTGGCCAGCAACCACAGCTAATTTGTCTAATCTTATGCCTTCAGGAGTCCTGCTGACGGCCTTGTCGGACACGCTGACCGAGCATCCCGAGTTGCTGCCGGCCGCGCGCCTCAATCTGGCCAATCCGTACTTCCGGCTTCCGATGCACACGCCCGGCCAGTAAGGCGGCCGCTGCAGAGCTTAGCGAAATTATCTATCAGAGTTTAATTCTATATATAAATATATATGCATAATCCACACACCCACACACACACAGAAGCAGTAGGGCACGACGATTTATCGTAGGATTCCTTCCGATCAAAATTGCTTCTTGGTTTCCTTAGATGTTTGGTGTAATATAGCATACGAGAGTGATATATATTTTTGATTTTTTCGAATAGAATTTTTGAATGGGCAACCCAGCAAACGAGAGAGACTTGCGCTTTTAAATGTCGTAGAAAAAATCAAAGGAAAATTAGAAACTTAAAAAGTCTATGGAAAGAGCAGATTAGCCGATTATTGTAGTTAAGTCCTTAAGTTCGTGAAGGTTTTTTTTTTTGTGAGTTCGAGTGAAACGTTTTTCGATATCGCGAGCCGATACCCAAGGCCGATATTATGGTACATTATGCTTTACCACGGTGTGTAATTGATATCCGAAATCATGCAGGAAAGGACTCTGAGTCCGCAAACTAAACTAGCAAATAATCCAAGACGGGCAATGCTCTTGTGTGTCTAATAATCGTCCATTTGCCCCCCTTTATATACTTTTGCTTGCATATTGAATATTATACACAGACTATGAAGATAATGATGATATAGTATTGATTGCTTGACAATTGTTTGTTCGTTTTACGGGTTACACACGTACTTTGGTTGGGGCGTGGAGGCGTCGGGCTGTCCGACGGCCGACTCCCCGCAATTAAGGATTATTGATCTAAAACTAACCACTGCATTATCGTACATATATACTGAATCTATATATACACATACATATATATATGTATATCTAGTGATAAATGAAACTAACCATCCAAAAGTTTTGAAGGTGATTTTTGATTTTATTCTACAAATCCTTTTTGTCCTCTTCGAGGGCGGGCTTCTCCGGGTTGGTTTTCTCCAGGAATTTGCTCAGACTCTCCTCGGTTAGAGGAGTCTTGCTGTCGAAGAGCTTCTCGATCTCGGAGCGCTCTTCGGGGTCCATTTCCTGGGCGTACTGCTTGGCCAGCTGCTCCAGGCGCTTCTGGTTGGTCTTCAGGTGGCTCGGCAGCCAGAAGATCGTCTGCACCATCCTGGAAAACAACTCATTAGTCCTTCGAAACTGTCGGGGCTTCTGCTCCCCTCACTTGAGCAGTATATAGCCGAGGAAGGCCAGCAGCAGGCACAGGCCCGAGGTCTTGACCATCGTCCAGTAATCGACCACCACTTGCTGGTTTTTCATAGCGCGGCAGGAACCTTTCGTCCTGAGGCAAACCACAAAACTGTCATAAATCCTGATTTACCCCTCGACTGTCGGCATTTGTTGTGGCCGCGTCGCCATGGCGGCAAATCAATGGGGAATTTCTGTGGCCAACGGTCAATCCAGCGAATCAACTCACAATGATCTCCAAAATTCCTAACCCTGGAGATATGATTGTCTGTCTGGCGGTTTCTCGGGAAACCTGCCGGGTGGTAAATCAGCCCCACGCGATTTCGACCGCATCTCGGGCTGATTAGGAGTCCGATTATAAACCACTCGTCTTTGACTCACGGGGGTCCAAATAGACCCACCAGCCAGCGGGCCACTATCAGCGCCCATAAATCTGATTGGCATCATCTGATAGGCGGCCAGGGGAGATAGTCGGACGGGCCTATAAAAGGCCGAGTGGTCACTGGCGGGGCTCAAATGGCGACTACGAAAGTGCAAACAATCCTCACGGCCCTGGTGCTGGTGACCTTGGCCAGCGCGGCGGCCGGCAAGAGGCCGATTTCGGACTGCGTAAGTTGGGACAAAAATTCCCAAATTTCCTTTTCACTTCCATTTTATTTCCAGGGCGAGCGTATCCTAGACGATGGCTACCCCATGGAGCGCCACAAGGTGACCACCGAGGACAACTACATCCTGACCATGCACCGCATTCCCTACTCCGCCAAGACCGGCGACACGGGCCCTCGCCCAGTGGCCTTCCTCATGCACGGCATGCTGAGCTCCTCCTCGGACTGGGTGCTCATGGGTCCTGGCAAGGCTCTGGCTTATATCCTTTCCGATGCCGGCTACGATGTGTGGATGGGCAATGCCCGCGGCAACACTTACTCCAAGTCCCACAAGTACTGGCCCACCTTCTGGCAGATCTTCTGGAACTTCAGCTGGCACGAGATTGGCATTTACGATGTCCCCGCCATGATCGACTATGTGCTGGAGGAGACGGACCAGTCGCAGCTGCAGTACGTGGGCCACTCGCAGGGCACCACGGTGTACCTGGTGATGATGTCCGAGCGGCCGGAGTACAATGACAAAATCAAGTCGGCCCATTTGCTGGGCCCGGCGGCCTACATGGGCCACATGAAGAGCCCGCTGACTCGGGCCTTTGCGCCGATCTTGGGCCAGCCGAATGCCATTGTGGAGGTGTGCGGATCCATGGAGTTCATGCCCAGCAACAAGTTCAAGCAGGACTTGGGCATAGCCCAGTGCCAGGCCACTTCCCCCTACGCCGACATGTGCGCCAACGAAATCTTCCTCATCGGCGGCTACGACTCCGAGCAGCTGGACTACGTGAGTAAATCAAAGAGCCAACCAGCCAACCAGCTGATGAATGTAATCCTTGCAGGATCTTTTGGAGCACATCAAGGCCACCTCGCCGGCCGGGGCTTCGGTGAACCAGAACCTGCACTTCTGCCAGGAGCACAACTCAAACAAGTTCCGCAAATTCGACTACTCGCCCATCCGCAATCCCTACGAGTATGGAACCCTCCTGCCCCCCAACTACAAGATAGCCAACGCCAAGGCCCCCGTTTTGCTGTACTATGGAGCCAACGACTGGATGTGCGATGTGAGCGATGTCCTGCAGCTGCGCGACGAGCTGCCCAACTTGGCCCTGGACTACTTGGTGCCCTTCCCCAAGTGGGCCCACCTCGACTTCATCTGGGGCACCGAGGCCAAGAAGTACGTCTACGACGAGGTGCTCGCCCAAATGGAGAGCTACGAGTAAAGTTTCCCCTCGATTCTGGGAACGAACAGACCCTCGAGATCGGCGTACTCATTTAATCAACAGGTCACTCGACCAGGGCGGTGATGAGGTACTCGAGTTTGATGGCCTCGGCGTTGAGGAGCCTGGCGGAGATGCGATAATTGCCGGCCACGAGGAACTTCTTCAGCTTGGCGAACTGCGCGGGGTACTTGGTGATTTGGTAGATCTCCGCCGGCACCGGGCACTTGTCGGGCTCAGGGGCATTGGCGTAGTCCTTCAGGCTCTCATAAAAATAGTTCTTGTAGACGGTCTTAAGGATTTCACACACGCCCATCACTGGGACAGGGAACTCAAGGTAATCGCCTGTCTCCTCCACCGCCTGGCGTATCACAAACTCCACCTGTTTGGGGAGGGCAAAGGTCAGTGGGGGGGTCAGAATTTTGGAGGCTACCTACCTTCCAGTCGTTGTCGAGGGTCACCAGCTGCTTGATCTGGCCGCTGATCAGCATGAGGCCTTCGTCGTTGGGTCCCTCGAGCTGCAGGTGGCTCTGGATCACACTGGAGTCCTCCTGGACTTTCTCGATCTTCTGGAGTTTCAGTTCCAAGCCGACAGAGCTGCCGGCCAGCAGGCAGCCCACAAACAAAGCCACGAATAATTTTAAAAAATCCCCTGACATGTCGAAAAAGTGAACTGAGGTTTTCCGTGCTCCCCACGAACTTTTATAGTTTCGATTCGGTCGGCCGATTAAAGCAAACTTGTAGCGGAAGTTGTTCGGATCTAATCCGTTTCCATATTTCATTTTATTGCCTGCAGTCTTGTAATCTAAAGCAACAAGAGCGAATCCCCCAGTGGTCCCGGGGGATCTCGGTTCAATCTAAAAGCAATTCCGGTACATTTACGCTTATGAATGTAAGTAAAGAGCCACGCGTACACAAATAAGCAACAATAAAAGCATCTTGAGTTGACCGCCGCGTCCCCGTGGAATGCATTGAGCTTGGCCTCCGGCGAGGGCTTTCTAGGCCGAGGCCACGTGGGGAATGACCGTCTTGGGCTGGGGCACGTAGCCGAAGTTGAGGCGCATCTGCTCGAGGAACACGAAGGTGATGACCGTGTGGGGGCCCAGGCGGACGAAGGCCGGCACGTAGCCCTTGAAGAAGCCGAGCGGGCCCAGCTTGGCTGTGTGGCGGACGATGTCGAAGAGGCCGGAGTACTCGCCGGGCTTGGCGTTCATGGCGCGCGTTTTGAGCACATCGAGGGGCTGGGTGAGGGTGGTGGCGATGGTGCCGGCCACCAGGGAGGCCGTGAAGTGGGTGATCAGGTTGTCCTGGAAATAGGGAGTGGCCAGCAGATACGTCTTCGTTTGGTCGTAGAAGGCAATCTGGCCAATGGTCATCAAAGTGCCGCGGGCAGTGGCCGTGGTGGCTCCGTTGAACAGACGGGCAAAGCCCTCCTGCCGGTAGACCTTGAACAGCCCATCCACAGCGTTTTTGTAGCTAAAAAAGGACTCTCATTAAATCCTTTAACTCTCCCATAAATTAATGACTTACTTTCTGCGCTGATCGGCCGGCAATTTGACGTCGTTCTGCATCCGCACGTTGACCATGTCGGCCGGAGTGCCCACAATTCCTCCGATTAGGCCGGACACGCCCGCCAGGGCAATTTTCCCCAGGAATGTGTTGGTGTTGATGTGCTCTTTGCCCACCTCGTAGACGCCGAAGCGGGTGGTCGAGTAGGTGAGCTGGCGCAGCATCGAGGCCGACAGGCCATTGTAGAAGGCCAGCACGCCCTGCTCCTTCACGATTTTGGGTATCAGCTGGAGCACTGAGAGTTTGCCTTGCTGGGTCTGCAGCGTGACCTTGATCAGGTCGAGGGGATGCGTGCAGCAGGCGGCCCCGGCGCTGGCCAGGCCGCCGAAGTACCAACGCGCTTGCTTCTTGCTGGACATGGTGGCGAGGTGGGCTTTAAGTATCCTGAGCGGCGACGGTGAGCTGGAATGAAAGGCGAATGAGTTAACTAAAAGATGACGTGGTTTTTTGGGCAGGACGACAGGGCAATTACCGAAATATCTAATTAGAAATGTGTGAAGGGGGCGGCATTTGAAGTTGGTGGGTGGTTATGTCATGGCCGCATGCGGGCACTTTTTCTCTAACCGCCAAACAGGAACTGATAAAATATTCGGAAGGACATACACAAAATCAGCTGATCCATGACGTGGGCTCCTTGCAAAAAGCTCGTCTCGAAACTTTGCGAAGCCACAAGTTGAATCGGCCAGGACTTTGATTTTATCTTTAGTAATAACCTCAGCCAATTAATATACTTTGATTAATTAATCTTTAACTTTGTTTAAGGAAATTCGAAAACACACAATAAACTTTCTTCCTCTTCCCGAATTTTAGATTTAAGCGCCGCGCCAACAAATCGATTACAATCTGCGATAATTTAGTTCACGTTTGAACTAGTTTCTTCCCTCGCTTGCTTCTATCTTTACTAAGCTGCTTCATATGAGCCTTGTTACCTTTTTTTGAGCAATATAAGTGTTCCACGCATTGTATTTTTATAGTTTTAATTGTTTTTTAAATAATTTTTAAACGTTAAATTTAAATCACGCGTCTAGCTCCCAAACAAAAGCTGGCTGCTATGGCTAGTTCTAAATTGTTGGCCATAATTTAAGGCAATTCTTTAGCGTGAAAAATTAAACAAAATACACAGTAAAATAGAGATTTAAGTCAGCTTTGCGCTGAAGAAGTTCTGTACGACTTGTGAGATCTTTTTAAACAATCTATTGGCATTATGTCAACCCCGGTCAACTTTCAGATTACTCGGCAACTCTGCCCTCCAACAACAACAGAAATATTGCTCGAATGTAGAAAAAGTAAAAATATTAAGTTTTTCCTAAATTTTGTGGCTCCAAAGTGACTTCTAAGTAAATTGGTGAGTTCTAAGCTCTTTTCCAAAGTGTTTATAACAATAAATAACGCGATTCCGGGTTTGCGCAAGCCTGCAGTGCTGTGTTCTTGTTTGTGTTGTCCGCCGACTTGGCCGACGCTCTGTCGCGGCCGCCACAATTTGCATCCTGCCAAATTGCAAAAATATTTAGCTTTACCTGATCCAAGGGCCTAATTGAAACACGTGGTGCCTACTGAACTTGCATTTGTAATTCAAAACCAGCCACTGACACCCGATTTGTTTTCGGCCGATAAGCCAATTGGCCAGCTAATGCGAGGGGCGTTCGAAACTTTCGCTTCGCTTTTTACTATCTCACAGTGACGCTTATCGTCTTGTCTTTTAGTGCCGCACGTCCCGTTCTGATAACAAGTTTATAGTCACTCCCCCCGACTTGTTCTATGCTCTCGATTTATTTATTATTATTGTTTTGTTGTGCGTTGTCGCCCGGCCAACAAAAAAAACCGCCACGTGCTCTGGCAGAGGCCCGTCTATAAATCGGCCGGCAACAACCGCGTCCGTGCTAATTTTGTATCAACTTGCAGAATTCAAAGACTTTCATCGCCCAAGGCCAAAGTTATTAATAATAAAAAGCATATAAACCCCCAGGAGATCACACGATCAATGCAGCCGGACGGACGGTCAAGCGAACAGCTGATCTCCATGCCGGCCACTCAATTCGCCCTCCACAAATGTCAAGTGGCTGAGAGAAATTGCGTGATCATTTCCATTTGATAAGCTGTCTGGCTGTCTGTCCATCTGTCGGTCCGTCGGCTTGGGGGACGCATTAAGCGGAAACCGAAAGAAATTCGATCAAACAATAAAAATGTGACTGCATTTGCAGGCCTCGACCGCCAGCTGAAGCTTTGCTAATTGAAACACACACACACACACACACACACACACACTGAGGTTCTCTCTGTTCTCTCTCAGCTGTTGGGAGGCTTGTAACTTCGCGAATTACCTTGGAAATATGAACGTACACCGGTTGGTAGTTTTGAAATTTAATTTAGTTTTTTAAATTTGGCAAGAGCAACATAAACACGCGCGACTTTCGACCACTCAAAACGTCATTCCGGGCGGACGGACGGCGACAACAAATGGAAAACTGGTCTGATGGAACGGTGACGTCTGACGGCAGCGGCGGCGGCGGCGCGTTCGTTGCCTCTGAGCACTGAATTCGCACTGATCGCCAGCAACTGACATAACCAGCCGGCTGGCCAGCGGGCGGCGGGTCGGTCGGCCAGCCGGTCAGTCGCTCAATCGGTCTCTACACTCAGCGAAACGCTCGCCTGTCACCGTGACCACAGTCACGGCTACCGAGGTGACTGATCTCACTGATCTCTGTTATCGCCCCCGAGAGAGAGAGAGAAAGGGAAAGAGAAACTCATGAGAGCTTTCGCCGACGCCTACCCCCAGCGGGCAAGGCAGGGCCGCCTTAGTTTCTCCCTTGCTGTGCGTGTGGTTGTGCGCGAGTCTTGTAAGCATTCGGCGGAGATTAAACCCCAAACAACAACAGTTCCATTTGGCAAAGCTGAACAGTCATTGGGGTGTTATTTTTTTGCTATCGCCGCGACGATTTGATTGTTGCCCAGTTATTTTTTTGGCCGTCAAAGTTTCCAATTGGCGATTTTCCTTACGCCCCCGCCCGGGTGAGTATGACGTCAACTTTGTTGAAGGGAAAATTGCCAGATTTCCAGGCGCGTGTTTATAATTAGCCATCGATTTGTTTGGAAATCTCTATAAATTTCATGCATTTCCCGTCCACGTTCCCTCGCCAATTTGGGTAAATATTTTTGCCTGTTTGATTCTCCTAATAATTTAGCCAAATATTCCACTGCACACTTTTCGCATATCTGGACCAGCTCATTAGCAATCTCGGCTTTTAGAGGTCTTTGTCTGGGGTGTTAAATCCGAAATTATACAGAATCTCTCCCAACACCTCGCGGATGCAGCGATCCAAAGAGAGCAAAAGCTTTCCCAGAAAAAGCTTTTCCAGCTTTTTAACTGCGATCGCCGGTTTGTGTCACAGCGCCAAATGTCAGATCGCCATAAACTTTCTTTATTCTCTTTCTAAATCGGTCTCTTTTTGTCGTTCTCTTTCGTCTCTTTTTGGGAAGAGTTCCTTTTTGTCGTCTCTCTTTCTTTCAATTCTCTCTTACCTCTCATTGTCTTCTCTTTGAATTACTAAGTCTTTCCTTTGGTTAGAAGTCTTCTCTTCTAAATCGGTCTCTTTTGTCGTTCTCTTTCGTCGAAGAGTTCAATTTTTATAGGGTTTAATCGTCTCTCTTTCTTTCAATGTTTCCTCTCATTGTCTTCTCTTTGAATCTCTAAATCTTTCCCTTGGTTAGAAGTCTTCTCTTCTGGGTTTTCCATATTCTTTTCTCTCATCTTCTACAGTAGCGAGAATTCTTTTTGGCTCTCCATTTATCGCTTTCTCTCTTCATTTAGTCTTCTCTTTAAGTCCGTCTTACGTTCTTTCAAGAATCCCAAGTCCGTTTCGCTCTTTAATCCCTCAGCTTCTCCTTCTCCATTATCGTTTCCTCCGACCTCGAATTCTTCAGCTTATCTTCCCTTTTTAATGACTTCCTCTTCTTTCTTCCTTTCTTATTCTTATTCTTAACATATTTTTCCCCAATTCCCGTCTTCCTTTTCACCTTTAATGTCTTCTTATCTCCTGCTCCCTCTCTCTGTCGTGGGTCCTTTGGGTCGTTTACTGGCCGATGAACTTGTTCGGTGATTTGATTTCTGTTTTCTTTCGCCATTAAAACATCGCCCGTCGCCTGGCCCATAAATGTTAGCCAAATTATTTATGAAGTGCATTTGCAGCCCCTCAGCAAAAAAAGCAGCTCCTTTCATTACATTGGGCGGGCCATTGGTCACTTATTGGGCAGCGTCTGCCCAGAGCCGCTGACAGCCATGATGAAGTGACAAAATGTTGGCTGCGTCTGTTGGCCCGGCCATGCCACCTGCTCGTCAAGCGAGTCAATAAATTAAAAGGTCTGGCGGCCCCCACGGTCTGGGTCACTTTAAGGAGCTGACCCCGCAGCAGGGAATTCCGGCACGTGCAAATTAGCATGCTAATTAATTGAATTCGTTTTGTGGCATTTATAAATCGTGAAAATATTTCAACGCCTCTTTTGTTTCTGTTGCAGAGCAAAACCCGCCAGCGATTTGTCATCATAATGGCCGCCTCCGTGTTACTCGCCTGCGGCCTCAACGAGCAGAAGTTGCCCGGCTTCGTCCACATCAGCGAGGAGTCCAATGTCGACGGCAGCTTCCTCATCAGCTGCATACTCGGCCAGCGGCTGCGCATCTCCAATGCGGGCACCCTGCTCGTCTGCCTGCAGCATCACTACCAGCACTACTTCAATGCCGGCATGCGGCTGGGCTACAATTCTAATATTTTCCTGGGCAAGACGCTCAACGTGATCGATGCCCTGAGCGACATGGCGCGCCAGGGACTCGACTGCAAGTGGCTGCAGGCCCCGAGCGGCCAGTCGCTGACCGAGCAGCTCATCACCGACATACGCAGCCAGCTGGCCAGCAATTATGCCACCCGCAACAGCATCACCATACTGATAGACAATCTGTCGATACTCTTCAATTTGGGGGCCACTAAGCTGCAGGTGCAGCAGTTCTGCCAGGCCCTGGCCGACCTGTCCAAGAAGCACGAGAACCTCACGGTCATCACCAAGCTGAGCAACAGCGACATCCACCAGTTCATCGACAACAACGTGGCCAAGTTGGGCGATGTGCGGATCAGCGTGCTGAGGCTGAAGAGCGGCGTCTTCAGGGAGGTGGACGGCAAGCTGCTCATTGAGCGGGTCATCGACGAGGGCAGCTTTGCCTGCGAGCAGATGCGCAAGGAGGTCCTTTACAAGGTGAACGATCGCAATGTGAAGATCTTTAGCCCCGGGGAGATCGGCGTGAAAGTTTAGTTCCGCTTGCCGATTTACAGAATTTGAATAAAGCGAGTTTTATATTTGTGTATTTATGAAAATGCGAGCAGAAGTCTTCGGCCAACTTTAAGGTCCATCAGCTAATTGCCAGTTGACGTCAAGGGCCGCAATTGATGACGAAATCATGATGAATTTATGTCTGGTCACGAGCATGAATTATTATTATCAATACTTGACAAACTCGGCCAATAAAGAGCCATAATGACTTTTCACCAGCCGAGAGCAAACAAAGCAGACGCCCAAAAAACAGAGACTGACCCGCCGCGAGGTCACGGCCCCGTGCCGGGCAAGGACTTCGCCTGGGGGGCATCTTCGGAGTCTGTTTAATTAATTAAGTAAATGGCTTGATTTTGGTTTCGCTTCCTGTGCAACGAGGCGTCAAATGGCCCCACTGAAGTTGCCGTAGGGCCCGCAAAACCCTCGCATAATCAGGAAACACTCGGGCGGCAAAAAGGAGCAAACTTTTCACTGGCAACCGGGGCATCGGAAATTCTTGGGAAATTGAAGTTTCTGCTTATCTCCCGGCCCCATGATGAGGCAGAAATGATGTCATTTTCATTATGCGGGGTTAAAACGTCCAAGCCTCATGACGTTGTCAGTTGGCCAAATTCCGTTGGCCAAAGTAATGGGCCAATAGCTCGAGTCGCTCTAACCGAGCGTATCATGTAGGCTGGCTGGGTGTGGGCGGCAGTTCGATTCTGTCGGTTGGCCAAATTGCACATCAGCCAGAGTGCAGAGTGTTTATGAGGCGGAGGCGTCACATGCAAGCGACAGCCATAAAAATCTTTTTGTGCGCTTTTACCCGATGGCGGTTTAAAGTGCCCGGCAGGCCATAATAACCGGCCACGATCGAGTGGCCGGCCTGATGCTTATTTATGTCGGAATTTATGCACATAGGCCGAGGGCATAAAGCAGGAGGTTATGGCCACAACGATGACGTTGACGACCGGGCAAGGCGGTCCTTTCATCAATGATAATGGCAGAGTATTTGGGGCCGAGGCAGATGTGTTGGGTTGACAATTTTGGGACAGTCACAATGACCACGCAAACGAGGCAAACAAGCAAAAGCCCCTGGCAAAAAACAAATTACAAGGTGGCCTCGGCCTCGACCCCGCCCACGAGCCACGCTCCATGCACATACACAAATTTAAGGAGCTGTCTTTAATTTGCCGGCAAACGCCTCGGCTGTTCGGTGAGAGGCGCGACTAAAACCGCACCAAAAACGCGCGATGCCTGACCGCCTCAATGGCCATGGCTGGAGGCAGTTTTAAACGCCTTTAAAGTTGCCAATCCTAAGTCCGCCTGAAAGTCTAAGCATCGCTGCAATGCGCGCGACAAAAACCGCACCAAAATCGCGCGAAGACTGATCGCCTCAACGGCCACAGCTGGAAGCATTTTTAATCGCCTTTAAAGTCACCAAGCCGAGAAAATACCGAAAAATATACGGATCGCTGCGGTGCGCGCGACTAAAACCGCGCGATGCTTAGGCAATCGCTTCAGTCGCCTTTAAATTCGCCAATCCAAACAAACGGAAAAATCTAAGTAAGGTTGCAGTGCGCGCGACTAAAGCCGCACTAAAACCGCGCGATGCTTGACCGCTTCAACGGCAATAATTTAAGTCATTTTAAAAGTCGCCAATCCAAACAAACAACGGAAAATTCGCTGCTAAGCGCGCGACCAAGACCGCACCAAAATCGCGCGATGCTTCAGCCAATTTTAATCGCCTTTAAAGTCGTCAATCCGAACAAAAACCAGAAAAAACCTTCACCTTGTTAGTTTTGGGCTGATGTGGTCCAAAAAAATGACAAGGATGTTTGGAGTCACGCGCGTTTTTGGTTGGTTGGTGGCGCGCGTTTTTAAACGCCCGCAGACAGTGGATGAGGGAACCCTTCACCGCTCTTTGTTGTGGCGGTTTCATGTTTTGTGCGGCCAGGCGTCTTAAATCGCCA
>JBAMCP010000979.1:0-30553 GCA_037075105.1 Lissocephala sabroskyi
CCTCAGAACAGTTCTACAGTCTGTTGACCGTCTCACCCACTGTTAACAGCCCCAGCAGCCAGCCCGCTGGCCCAGCTCTGTTAACCGAACTCTGTCAGCGCAAGCGCAGGTGTGCCGGCAGCTGGCGCATTAGGGAATTCTGTTTGCTCGGTTTATTGTTTCGAATTAAGGTGTCATCTCCATTTTGGCATGAACAATAATTATTTGCATTATAACAAACAAGTAACTGGTGTGCCTCCACACTGAGCTCATCTCAAAACAATTTAGGAGCGTTGGCAAGGCAGCAAGTCAAGCGGGCTTGGGGCGTCGACGACAACAACAGCGACAGAAAAATGTCGACGTGGGAGCGCTGCGCCGACGCAGCCGCGGCGACAGCCAAAAAAGAATTACAAATTTATTTGTATACTCTTTTTAAAAGGTTGGTGAGAACGGCCGTCGGATTTTTAAAAGACCATCAACACCAAGGGATTCTTAATAAATTCTTAGTGCCAATTTTTGTTAAGATCCTCAAACAGATCTTCGTGTTTTAAGGTGAAAACTGCTGTCTGCTGGAATTTACTATTCGGCCCTTTTCCTTCGCCAAGTTAGAAACTCTTTCGGTCGCTGATCGTGGGCCTCAAATTGCTGACTATCCTCTATTAAATTTTCTCGGCTTATAGAGTATTTCATCTTCGTTGTAGGTGATTTGTTTTTGTGGCCGTTGAATGGCTTTTGATTTCGTATTTAATTTACATAAAAAGCTCATTTAATTCGAACTCCGACTCCGCAGCGCGTGGGAAGTTCATTTGTCGCTGTTTTTGTTTTTGTTGTTCTTCTTGTAAAAGTGCAACCGATAAAAATCAACGGTAAATTCATCTAAAATGACTTGTTCTTCACGGCCTCACCCCCGCCTCCTCCCCCAATCAACCATTGAGCCGTGAAATTACCACATTTCCTTCTCCGTCTCTCGGTTCCTCTGGGGCTGCTGGAGTCCATTGGCTGATTGGAATTGATGGCCATTGAGGCCATCATGGAGTTGAGTTTGCGGCCATGAGTTATTTAGACTCCCACCAGAGGGGGCGCCTTGTTTGGCCGGCAGACGGTGACAAGTTCAAGTTGGCAGCCGCGTTGACCAACATTGCCGCCGATTTAGGCCATCTTCCGCCGGAGATCGTTGACTCGGCGCGGCCAACGGGTTCCATTGATGGCCGAAATAAAACTGCATTTGCAAAAAAAATAAAACCAACCGATTGCCACACACACGCACACACATTTTCAACAGTTTCTTAGGCAACGAGTTTTCGGAAGAGTCCGCCCGGTCAGACGGCGCGCACCTTGGGCCAAAATTGCTTAATAAACGCAGCGGAGTTTTTGTAATTTTTTTTGTAAGTCCAGCCGCATCGACACCGGAAGACCTCTGCCCGGCCCCCGCCCCTTCCTCAAACCCTGGTCTGCTTTTGGATCGTTTCGGTTTCGTTGGCTCTTCATGTTTGTTTAGGAAAATAGAAGAAAAACACTAGCCAACATAAAAAAGGAACGAAGGAAAGGAAGGAGGGAAGATTTTTGTGGTAGATTTTAGAAATTCCATTACAATTGCAAGAGTAAAAATTGAACCCTATAATTAAAGATGTTTTTTGATATTATATTCATAATCTTCCTATTGAATTAGTCCCTCAAGAAGTCCTTACTTTGTTTGCCTAAAGATTTCCTTAAAAAATAAAGTTTTTCAGAGGTAAAATTTAAAACATTTCAAATGCTCTTTAACTGAGCCTGTAAATTTCGGAGCCCTCACCTCAGACCCGCTGTCCTGAGTGTTTGTAGTCTAGTGTAGCCCTCGTCGGCCCCTCGCAAAGAGCTGGCAGTCTGGCAGTGTGTAATTATCGGAACACACACTCCGGCGGTTGTTCTACTGGCCGGGGTTCTTGTTTGCGCTTCAGCGCCCTCATGCTTATTTTGAGCGCTGGGAACCACCACTACCGCCGTTGCCACCTTCATACGATCGCCTGCACTTGCTATTGAATCCGTTCTGCTTGGCAGCCCAAAAAAAATTAAAGAAGAAAAAACAGCCAGCAAAGCGATAAGGCGGCCCTCTGGCCAGGCAAATTGCACGGGTCAAGCGATAAAAGATCTGAATGCTTTTCTATAAAGTGAATATCCCCAAGCCCACAGTTGAATGCACTTCATGGTTGTCTGCCCGACTCACCGGCTGGCAGGGCCGCCTTCGCTGCCGCACGACATTCTGGCCCAGGCATATAATCTGGCCAAATTGTTGAAATTGCCCGAGCAAAACTCAATGGAATTGCCGGGCTCTCCGTTCTCTATTCATTTATGCTGTTTTTCGGGCTCATAATTCCCAGCCAGGAATTAAGCATTAAAGCGAAATTAGATTAATGATAGGCATTGGGCCCGGCCTGGCGGTGGGGAGGGGAGGGGAGCTCTCTGATTCACTCACTCATTCACCCATTTACATAGTTGTCGTCTGTCTGTCTGTCTCTCCGCTGGGCACGCAAACTTCACCCAGATTAGTTGAAACCTGGCGCGAGCTTGATGAGTTCTAAGTTCAGAATTGGCTAGAAATGATGCCAGCCAACCACCACCACCAGCATGGTAATTAGTCTAAGAGACTAATGACTGTCTCAGCTTGTCTCAGGCCAACTTAGCCCCCCTCGGCCCCCGCGGCCAAACGAATGATAGACTGTCAAAGACACGCAAATTTGTGTATCGCTGGCCTGGCAAATTGCGAGGTAAATTGTGAGAATAGTTTGTGGCAGCATAATGGATTTCGCGATAGCATCCGCCTCAGATCAGCCAAAGCGCCGTTTCGAGAAGGGCTCCGCCAACCGAAGGACGGGAGTTCTGAGAGTGGGAACTACCCAGAAAGATATTAGACTTCTGGGAACGTGAGGGTCGAAAGAGCAGCTCGAGGTTCCTGGACTTAAAGCAGAGGATAAGATCTATAAACTTTACGTGCTTTTGTGAATTCTAAGCTAGACGAAGATTCTTAAGCTTTTGGCAAGAACGAATTCCCTTGCCAGACTTTCCTGTTTCCCAGCCCCCTCTGCATTCCAAGGAGATTACAAAATCCTCCTCCTCTGCCTCGACAGATCTTCCGACTTCTGCCGCTTCGCCGCCCTTCACATATGTAAATTTCAGAGCAAACAGTAGAAAACCGCAGCCACTTGAGGAGATATGACAAAGCATTTCACAAGTATCCATGACATGGAAAGTCATGAATGGAGTGTCTTTGTCTGGGGGCCTTTCCATTCCTGGCTAAGCCGCTAGTGGAGAATTGGGAAACACGATCTTTTCTCAGACGACAGCATCTCCGTTTGCAGCTTTCGGGCATCTGAAACGCTTTTCTTTGTGTGGGCTTTTCAACGGCCCCACGGGGGTGTTTGGTGGAAGCCGCGCTCAGTTATCAGCTCATTTGCAAGTCATTTCCACTGGGGCTCTTTGCCGGCTTAATTACTTAAACAGAATATTATTTTAGGCCCTAAACGTTGACAGATTTCCCGAGAAAAAAAGGTTCCTCTGGCCATCTAATTAAAATAGGCCACATAAAAAAACACGGAGACCGAGACAACTTAAGTGGAATTGTTTCTGTGCATGGGACCGAGACGGCAATTGAAGTCGCCAGCGGAGTCTCCGTGGAGAGCAATTGATTCTGCTTGGAGTTGAGCAGTTGACGGCTTAATGAATGAACGTGTGAGGGGCGAGAAGTTCAAAGGTCGCTAACCAGCCGAAAATTGCCGGCAATTTGCTAGCGGTGACATTGAAAGACGACGTGTTTAAAAAAAGAAATAACAGAAAATTATTTAAGTGCTAGTGAGGAATTTTTCAAGCTTTCTAAGAAAATGTTAGAATATTTAAGGGAAGCTGTAAATTTTTTCTGTTTTTCCTACCACTTTCTCTTTCCCTGACTAACCCACAGTTCTTGCTCATATTTTCCGCAGATATTCTCTCCTCATCACCATGGACAGCGGAAGTGTGGTTAGTGAACCGATTTCAGCGCATCATCGGGCGTTCGCCAAGCAGAAATCCGCCTCGATGGTGAGTTATGCAAATTTTGATGTGTAGTTATTTTCGTAATTAAGTGGGCGAGGGGTGGATACCCATTGTTTTCCAAATCGATTATATAACCGGGCCAAGAAATCCTCGAAGAGGGCTAATTAACAACGAACATGAACACGCACCGCCGCATTGCTTTGCTTGCTTGGCTGGGGGGCGTTGGCAGACACTTTACATAATTTGATGGTAGAAAGTTGTCGAAAATGAAAATCACAAATAAGCCGCAAGCATGCAACAAGTGCGGGGCATGCAACAACAATTTGGAAAGATCTTTCATACCATTGACCAACAATCCATAAAGCAAACGCCGCCGCCGCCGCCGCCGCCGCTCACACTCCGCATTTTCAGCAATTAATTGCGCTTTGCATTGTATTGCAATTTTTTTGTCGGTTTTTCTTTCTTTTCGTTTACTCGCTTTCGCCCCTCAATGAAGATGCAGTCTGAATGGCGAAAAACAGACCGTTCGTTGGCAACTTCTGGCCAGCCAACTGGTGAATTACTTTCACCCAAAATCACTGAAAGCAAAAGCGAATTCGCTGAGATGCCACCGCCGCCGCCATAAGCGCTAAAAAGTTGTTCCAATCCAAAAATATCCAAGGCGTCATAAGTATTATCATAGGCAATTAATTGAGCATAGCGAATGCACAATCAACGCAAAAACAACTTCCAAATTATTCGCTCACAAACAGCAATCAGAGAAACGTTTGGGCTAATGGCCCTGCCCCTTCCCCCGGCGGGGGGTGCGCAGAAACCGTGGAAAGATAAACCCAAGATAAGCTCAGTATTTCTATCATTTCGATAGCTCCAAAGAGGGCAATTTTAGGAGCATTTTTGAACTCAAAACTTCGTCAGTTTATCGAATTTCAGGTTCCCCAGACTCGAACATAGAATCGACTGCTTTTCGGCCAATTTCTATTATTATTCTTGAATCTGATTCTTCTTTTTAAAAATAGTTAAGGAAGGTTTTCTTGCCCAAGAACTCACAGAGACAGAAGTCTTTTAGAGGCCTTTCTATTCAATAACTACCAACTTCTTTGGCAGACAAACTTTCAATCCGCAGAGATTGAAGCCATCGTTCTTTTCCAAAATGCTGAGCTCTCTTTTGTCTTCTTCATAGCACCCAAAAATCTAGCAATCATTCTACTCAAATTTGCAATATAAATATCTCTATTCCATTCCATTTCATTTCCCAAAAAACCACCAACTTCCTCCTTTAATTCTTCCCAACTTCCTTCTCTTGTTTGTTATTCAAATCTCTTGCCATTTGTCTTCAAGAAAAATCTTTCTATTTGCTCTTCTCTCTCCCGCTTCCTTCCCATTAACTGTGTAAGCTGCACCCGATCCTTTGAAAGTCGTCCTTGGGTTTCATAAATCATCTGCTCACATAAAAAGATTAAAAAGATCCTACCCTCAATTCCGTGCGGGCAATTAATTCCTTACACAATATTAGCCACTTATTCAATTTCCCAAAAGAAATACGAACATCGAGACCAACTCTTGGCAACTGTTGAGAAATTGAAGACCCGCCGGCCGCCGTCGACGTCATTAATATATGCAAATTTCGTGGACCAAACGGAAGGTCCGTCGGTGAAACCGAAACTGGTAAAAGTGGCTGAGCCCTGATGACCAGAATTTTGAGAGTTTCTCACGTTCGATGGCCAGTGTCCGGTGATTTGTAAAAATTTATCAACGACTTCCGTAAAAAAAGGAGGGGACCACCGACTGCCGGTCAAACCCGCCGGAGAAATGCTTACAATTTTACAAGGGGTGAAGGACCCTTCCTGCTGGAAAGGAAGGTTGCATTTGGTGGTGGATTCGCTCTGATCCTGTCGACTGGAAACGATGGTCATAATTTGCATTCAGGGAACAGGGAAATTTTCTGCAACCCGTCACGTACGCCAGGGAATTTTGACGTCACGCCGGCAACAGGTTTTATTTTTCGCACAGAAGTGCCAATTTCTAGGGGACGGCAACTTTCATATACACTTTGGACAAATAATACTAAAAATTATAAGATTTCTTCATTAAAACAAAGAACCCAAAACCTTGCAGCCCTAAGAATCCCAATAGTCGGAACATCAATTCGTCTAATTTCCTTATCAATCCAACAAAGCCCGCCTCCGAATTAATATACCCTCTAAGTTTGTTTAATATAAGTGTATAAAGCTTTTTGTCAAAAGCTTTCTTTCTGAGCTTTTCTGGTTAGTGGTGCGCAAATCGCCGGCTGCCGTTTCAGTCCCACGAAAAGTGCACGCGTGTCCACAGCTGATTTGCCGTCGTCTCCGTTGCTTGGACAGAATAAGTTTGTTTTTATTGCTCAAAAGAACTCCGCGAGTGTCTCCGCAAGTGTCCACTGCAAGCTCTGCGCCGAAAGAGCAAGTGAAAAGTGTTTGTGATAAAGTGGAACCGCCCGGCCCATCTATTAAGGGGAATTACTGGAGAGAATTACTGCGCGCCGTAGAAATCCATTAAGCCCGAAGCTTTTGTGGATCGTCGCCGATGAGCATGCGAATCGCCTCGTCTGTGGGTCGCCTCGCCTCGCTGGGGCGGCAGTTGGGAGCGCAAGCTCGAGCGGTTCAGCGGTTCTCGTCGTATTCTCTGCAACGTCCAGTGGTGGCCACGCCAAGTCTGCTCAAGTCTACACAAAGTCCATTACATCAGAGTAAAGCCTCAATAATGAGTCTGCCCGAGCGCAAACCCTTCACCGAGGACTTTTTCTTCCGACAAGTGAGCAAGTTCGCTGACGAAATGGGCACCTGAATAGCGGAAATAAATCTCTACTCTTCTCCCCACCAACTCAACAGCTGTTCGATGGCGAGAGCAGCACTTACACTTACCTGCTGGCGGACATCAAGAGCCGCGAGGCAGTGATCATTGATCCTGTGCTGGAGCAGGCCAAACGGGACGCCCAGCTGGTCAGGGACTTGGGTTTCACCCTCAAATACGCCAGTAAGTTGAGGACACAACTTCATCAGATTCTTGGTAATTTCATCACTCGACTGCCTGCTTACAGTCAACACCCACATGCATGCGGATCACATAACCGGCAGCGGCTGGCTGAAGCAACTTCTGCCGGGCTGCCGGTCGGTGATTGCGGCCGCCAGCGGCGCCAAGGCCGATCGGCATCTTCATGAGGGCGATGAGATTAAGTTCGGCCGCCATACGATCGACGCCCTGGCCACGCCCGGCCACACCAACGGCTGCATGACCTACGTGATCCGGGAGCAGGGCTGTGTGTTCACCGGGGACACTCTGCTGATCCGCGGGTGTGGGCGCACGGACTTCCAGGAGGGCAGCTCTCAATCCCTTTACGAGAATGTCCACAGCAAGATCTTCACCTTGCCCGACAACTTCCGCATTTACCCGGCCCATGATTACAAGTAAGGAGAGGAGATTTCTAATGACAATTTGAAAGGTTTGGCTGTTTCCAGGGGTCAGCTGGAGAGCAGCGTTTGGGAGGAGCGCAATTACAATCCGCGTTTGACGAAGAACCTGCAGGACTTTGTCCAGTTGATGGACAACCTTAATCTGCCCTATCCCAAGAAGATAGGTAAGCGTAGGGATCTCTTTAAAGTCTCAAGGAAACTAATTTACATTCACTTAGATGCCTCGTTGCCTGCGAATCGCGAGTGCGGCGTCTACGACATTCCCAAGGAGGCTTAGAGCCAGCCAAAAGGAACTGAGGGCTTCCAACTTACTTACCGTCTCTATAAGAAAGATCTATTAGTTTTCCTAAGCATTTCACAAAGACAATAAAGAAACTAAAAACTACAAAACCTTCACAATTCAATTCCCAAAAGTTTCTCTTTCAAGTTGACGGATTTTCTAATGTTTTCCTATTTCCTTCTTCTTCTTTAGACCATCCTCAATCCCAAGAGCTGCTCGAGTGCCGCCAAGTACAGTCTGCAGTCCTCAGAAGCCCATGAAGCCCATTTGAGCAGCGCAGCCTCGCAATGCGCCAGCACCGGGCGCCGCCGAAAGGGCACCTCATTGGGTGGCACCCTGTCGTCTCGTTCCACCCGCAGCGAGTCCAAGGAGCTGCGGAGCGCCCTCCAGGACCGCGAGGCAGTCATCCAGAACCTAAGGATCCAGCTGTGCTTAGGTAAACTGCCCCGCCCCACGGGTCCACCGCTAGACGAGTCCGAGAAGCCAGCAGCCGAGCAGAAGCTCAACCGCCTGAAAGCCGAGGCCGAAAACAAACGCATCAAAATCAAGAACCTCAAAGGGGCTCTAGAGAAACTGGACATCACCGAGTAAGTAGCCAAAGGATTTTCTTATTCAAGCCCCCGCTAATGGTTAACTTCCAGCAACATCGACATCCGCATCCGCCAGGCCGAACTGGAGTACGCGCTGGGCCGCGAGGAGCTGCAAATGCTGTCGATTGTGGAGGAGGCCCGGGCCCTCCAGGCTCGCCTGGAGAAGTCCAAGCCCGAGGCCCAGACCCTGTACAACATAATCAGCTCGGGCGTGTCCTTGAGCCTGCATGCCGTCCATGCCACCACCGGCCGCTGGGCAGCCCACCAGCGCCCCGAGCAGCCCGGCTTCTTCGTGGAATGGGCCCTCGAAGGCGACGGCCTGTACAAAGGCGATCGTATCTTGGAAATCAATGGCCGCCTGGTCACCAGCAAAACCAAAGAGGAACTCCAGAAGCACGTGGGCAACTCCGGCAAATGCCAGATGGTTGTGCTGCGCAAGAAGTCCCTGCCCATCCCCCAGAAGCAGCTTGACCAGGAAAAAGAGAACAACATGCGCCTGCAGCACCGCATTTCCTACCTAGAGGAGCAGGTCAAGGAGCTGCAAACGGTAAAAGGCCACCCGCTCAGTCAGCCGCCCCCCAACCAGCAGGCCAACAGCGCCCATGTGACCAGCATCAGCATCTCCTCGCCGCCCTCAACGCCTCCAGACAAGCCGCTGATCTTCCAGCGCGGCAACTACATCACCACTCTGGTGGGCGGCAAGCCCATCGAGCTGCTGGGCGAGGATCAGGCCCACTCGCCGCCCGCCCATGTGACCAAGACGCTGATCAAGGAGAACACCCACATCGACCTGCGGGAGCGCAACCCGCACTTCTCCATGCCCAGCAAGTCGCTGTCCTCCTCGAAGATCTCCATCAACAGCGACTCGGCCTACATCCAGCAGCACCAGCAGGCCTACAAGCGGGAGAAGGAGCGCCAGCGGGAGCGCGAGCGGTACGAAAGGAAGAGCGCCTTCCAGCAGCAGCAGCAGCTGCACCGCGAGCACCAGATGAGCGCCCATGCCAGGAGCGTGGAGCACCTCAATCAGTACAACGGGTGAGTTGGTCGGGCTTATGTCCTCTGAGAAATCCACTCATTGAGTCTCTTCATAGCCTGGAGCACCGTCGACGCGATCAATTGCGTCATACGGAAGTGCAGACCTTGCGGGCCCGTCTGCCCTCGGACATGCGCAGCGTGAAGTCCTTGGACTTCGACAGCGACCATGAAACGAAGGCCCCGCATCCAGAGAACCGCACAGTGCGTCCCACGCCGCCGAAGAAGCCGCTTCGTCTCTCCCTGCAGCGGGCCCAGAGTCTGCAGACAGTGGAGCTGCATCCCTCCAAGGATCTGGTGGACCGCAAGCGACCCATGAAGCGCATCCATAACAACGAGAAGAACGCCTCACCCCCCAGCAGTTGCGACAACGAAGCTCTGCTCATTGAGAACTGCAGCCCCCTGCACACAGCCTCCCTCGGCAGGCACAAGCTTATCTGATCCCCCCACCCCCTCTAAATCTCATTTACCATAAGTTAATTATAAGTTGAACGGTACGAACGGAAGGTTCTAACCACAAAAAGGCGGATATGTGCAAAATTTGTTTTAGTTTTTACCTCCTAAGCTTCAATATTCCCACAAGTTCACTTGTACTTCGTAGTTCCCTTATACAAACGTTCTTTATGTAAATGTTCTTAGGAAATCGGGAATACCAATGGGAGGCATCGCCTTCTGTGGTTTTTTTTTTGGTCATTTTACTTTTAATTAGCACAATTTTTTATTCCCTCAATACACGAGTTTCTGAAGATCAAGAAGTCTTTCTTTGGGATCTTATATATATTCTTTATAAGGAAGAAATAGAAGAGGGTGGAGGGAGCGTAAATCGTTTCCTTTCAACTCTGAGAATTGAGAAGTATTTTTTGTTCGTTTCTTAAGGAGTTCGACTTTAAAGACGAGACCAACGAATACTGGTAATACGTCAACTTCATTGGATAGTGGGTGAAAATATTATATGTAGTATTTGGAAGAGGAGTTGCTTACCTATTGCAGTATAAGCGAGGGAATAAATGGAAATCTTGACAAGAATTCAGAGATATCGAAAGTCTCTTTAATCGGACTAAAGATAAATGCAGTTCGGATCGACGATCGTGAGTAATTTAAGCGAGGCAGTTGAGTTAAGAGCTCTTCTTAATAGAGCTCTTAAAGTTTTCTCTAAATTGCTATATGTATATAAATTCCAAGAGTAAAAGAGCACAGAGATAACTTGAAGACGAGGTCGACGTGCCCTCCTCCAATCCCAGCAAACACCCACAACCCTTCACACCTGCGCCCTCGGTACGTGATTTTTGCAAGCCCCAAAAATCCACGTTGTGGTGTGCAAAAATGCAAGTTTCATAATTCTCCCCTTTCAGCGATAAAAGCAACTCCTCCTAACTTCACCCTAATAGAATTCTAACCGTAAACTCTGTTCGGCTGTCAGTGAGGAGGAGAACCGATAAAGAGCAGACAAAGAGCAGCAGGCAAACAAGATTAGCTGATAAAACCGCACGCACCGATCGCGGCAGAGCTCAGCTCACCCGACCGACCGCCAACGCTTGTTCGGCGCAGCGCTGCGCAGGTGGCGACGGTGACGGCGCAGTCGACTTGCCGAGTCGACGGACAGAGCATAAAAACAGTTTCGTCTGAGAGCTTCAGCGCAACGGTTACTAAACGCGCGTGTCGACTTTTCAGGTGTTCAATTAGCAGCGACAACAACAACAGCGAGTGCGACTGGGACGCGATTTTTAACTGCCACTAACAAGGTAAGTGTAGGCAGAGTCGCTGGGGCCTGTCAGTGGGTGAAAAATTTATAACAATCGCGCGAACAACAAACAAAAATGGGAAAAAAAACGAAACACTTGTAAAACAAAAATTAAATCAGTGCCGTCAGAAAAATTGCGCAGATCGCGCGAAGTTCATTTTCTGGCGGCGCACTGATTGTTTTTGGGGGGCAATCGCAGTTTTCGTTCATAATTAAAAACAAAGCCCGACCGGTTTCTGTTTTGGCAACAAATTGAAGTCAGGGCAGGGCAACCGGTTCAATTGCCTGAAGTCTCTTTGTTGACTCAGAACCCCAAAACCAGAAACCCATTAAATGCCCAGACGCCCACCAACTGCCCTGCAATCGTTCATTCTTTTCTTCTCTTCGTCTTCGATTTCCATTCTTTGGTTCCCAACAACCGCAAGCAATTGCCGATGCGGTTGTCTGGCTGATGCAATGGATTTCCCCCCAGCAGCTTCTCATTAGCGAGTTCCTAAGTCTAAATTACCGTCCCTTGTCTAATAATCTCGGGGCGGGGCGAACAAATTCCCAGGTGCTCAGAATAATCAACTCAAACAATTTGAACAATCTATGGGAATACAAAACTACAGTCGCTGACTTGCTAATCAGAGGTATTTATGGTAAATGGTATAGGGGCGTTGTTATAATCCTGATCTTGACTACCAAGCAGTCTATTGTTGTGAATCTGTTAGCCAGAGAATCTATGGAGACTCGAGAAGCTGTCAATAATCTCTAAAGTGATTGAAGGTATTTCATTTCTTGAAATGCAAATGTTTGAATAATTTCAAAGCAGTCTAACAGTTTTTAAAGTGATTGAAGTATTTGCATTTCTTTTTTTTTAATTGAAGAGTTTGAAGAATTGAATAATTGAGAAAACAAAGTCAGAGAATTTAAGAGGTCTTCTGACCTCATCAGCGTTGCTTTAAAGTCTACATAAGGCTTCGAAATAAACTGTGATTTTTGGCAATAGCTGGCAATCTCAAAACCCCAAATCTCAGGCCAATAAAGTAGATAGGGATTTCTTGTAGGCAAGAAGTTCTTAAGTCCATTAAAAGAGGCTTCCAATTCTTCTTAAATCTTCACTCTTTCTTATGTGCCAAGAACGAATCAATGAAGAAAGTAATTAGACCGCCAGATCCTCAGTAGAATTTCATATAAATAATCTACGATATTCTCTCTTTAATGGGAAACTTTAAGCCTCTCAACGAGCACCGATAAAACCAAATAAATCAGACCTCTTTAGTCTCGGTAATCCTCAAGCTTTCAACACCAAACAAGCCTCTCTTATTTCAATTCTTTGCTCGAATTCATTGCCTGCCTTTTGCGGCCTCCAGCCCCCGCCTGACCCTGAAATTGCAAACTTTATAAGCTGAATATTTATAATTATTTTTTGCGGTTCCTATCGATGGCCATTCATGCGGAGAATGTGGGTGCAGGGTTCAATGGGTTTATGGCCAATGAAACCGATCCACCGGCTACTTAGCCAAGGCAATAAATTAGAGTTATTTGTCTTGAACGACAAGAAATTTGACTATAATCACCGCAATCCAATTACCTGGAAATTATTTGCATATCAATCAAACACACGGCAGGCCCAGTTGGCTGGGATGATTAGGCCAAATGACCCCACCGGAGAAAGAGAGGGAAAAATTTCTCTGGGACGTCAGCCCGAAAATCGCTGTAGGTTATCTGAGAGCCGACCATAAATTTCCCCCACAACGACGATAAGCAATCATCTCACACATTTCTGGGTGTTTATAAAAATAAACCGAAGCCGCGGCCCCGCGGTGCGATCATTGATGATCCGGACGAACGGACGGGCGGGCGGGCGGTCGGCCTATGGAAAAAAGAGATTGTTGTGTGACCTTCGGGGAAGGCGGCAGTGGCGGCAGTGACGGCAATCCGACTGTCAAGTTGACCAACTTATAAAGCGGGAATATCGTTGTTGTTGGGCACTTAACCCTGTGAAAAGGCTGTTTAAATTTAGTTGAATTCAACGCGCTGACCCACAAATCGTTTATAATAAATTGAGGTTGCTCGTCAGCCCCCAAAGCCCCTGAGCCGATTTCAAATGCTCTTCTTATTCTCTTTCAGCGAGGACATGCTGAGATCTCTGGTGATTTCCCTGGCGCTGTGCGCCACGCTCTGCGCAGCCGCCCAGACGGTAAGCAAGCCAAAATTCTCTCCTATTCTCTTTCTTTTTAAATAGTTTGGTTTCTTTCCTCAGCGCGATGTGCCCATGGAGGCTGTGGCCTATGTCACAGGACCCGCCCAGCCCGACGGCAGTGTGGTCAAGGGCAACGTGACCTTCACCCAGAATGCCTGCGGCTCGAATGTCTTTGTCCGTGTCCAGCTGCAGGGCCTGAAGCCCGGCAAGCACGGCTTCCATGTCCACGAGAAGGGCGACCTCAGCAACGGCTGCGCCAGCATGGCCAGCCACTATAACCCCGATAAGGTTGGCCGACCATCCACCCAATTTTCCCCCCCAATCTAAGCTGATCTTTGCAGATGGATCATGGCGGTCCCGAGCACGAAGTGCGCCATGTGGGCGATCTGGGCAACCTGGTGGCCGATGCCCAGGGCAAAGTGGACACCACATTCACCGATCCTGTGATCAGCCTCACGGGCAAGCGGACGATCGTGGGACGCGGCCTGGTGGTTCACGAACTGGAGGACGACTTGGGCCAGGCCGAGAATCCGGGTTCAAAGTCCACTGGCAATGCGGGCGGACGGCTGGCCTGCGGTGTTATTGGTGTTAAGTAAATATCTGTCCAACCACAAGAACAACAACAAGAGCTTCTCCAACAACAACACCCACTCACCCGTCGAACTCGAATAACCCAAGTGCCACACACACACACACACGCACACACTGTCCACATTAATGTAACTGTGCTTTGTACTTTGTGCTTTGTCCTTTTACTTGTATTTGCTTTTGGCGTTCCCTCGACTTCCTTAAAAACTTTCCTTATTCCGTTTTGTGTGTAATAAACGCAAACTTCTAACAGTTGAGCCTCTGTGGGTCATCAATAAAGTATTATTGTTGTCCTTAAGCATGGGGTAGGTATCCTGGCTCATTAAGCTAATCAAAATGCTAACCAACCGAACGAAAACAATTGCCCGTCACTGTGAACCGAACCGCTGACGCTGCCATGACGGCGATGCTTTTGTTTTTACAGTGAATCCCCAAACGCGCCACCGCCACCACCACAGCCATGCCAACCACCAGCACCAGAACCACAAGCACCACCACCACAATCTGAACAGCACCGCCATGAACAGCCCACTTTCTATGTGCCCCATGAACAGCCCCAAGATCATGTCATTTATCCATTGTTATCCTCGAGCCACTATCGCTATCCGTATCCTTATTATCCTTACTATTTGTAGATGTTGTTTTGTCCAACTAGCAACCACTTCATGACTACTAAAAACTCTTTTTTCAGCGCACCCGCAACCGAATGGCCCTGCAGAGATGGCGGCTCCAGCAGCCTTAAAGTTTCCATGTCCATTTTTGCCATCGTTTTAGCTTTGATCCTTGCTCGCTAAATTGTATTATTGGCCACTCTTGTATTAAGGACATTAAGTGCATTTTGTTAAATACTTTCGTTCGATTCACTCAACTAACCAAACAAATTTATTATTTTTCGTTTACTGCCATTTTAAAGAAATTAAATTTTAAAGAAAACTATTTCCGAAGAATTATTCTATGGGAATGGTTAAGGTTAAAGAGATTTTAAGTTAGTTAATCTCTAGGAAACAAAAGGATTTTATTTATTTAACACTCATTTGGAAATCACACCAAAAAAATTCACTTCTCTCGATCATAATCAGTGGATATGAAATCCATCTTAAGTTTTAGGAATCTCTCATTTCATTACAAGAATTTTTTAAGGCTTGTTTCGCTTTTAAGCTTAAATAATCTCTGGATGCAATTTCATAATAAGGAAAATTCACTTGGTCACGCTGACTTTGCACGGTTTGGCTC
Source organism: Lissocephala sabroskyi (assembly GCA_037075105.1). Classification (NCBI taxonomy): domain Eukaryota; kingdom Metazoa; phylum Arthropoda; class Insecta; order Diptera; family Drosophilidae; genus Lissocephala; species Lissocephala sabroskyi. The sequence goes on from JBAMCP010000979.1 coordinate 15,086, forward strand.
AGAATTTGTGTTCCAGAAATATTAAAGATCTAATTTACTACAGAACGACTGCCCACGACTGTGACAACCCGACCGCAGCCTAGCAAACCGAACAACCTGGCAAATCTGGACGGCAAACGATCATTTAAGAGTCTTTTCTTACATACTTAATTGCCTGATTGTTTAACCATTCAAATAAAGAAACAAGTTACTTTCTATATGATGTTCTAATTAATCCTTCAGGGGTAAAAATAAATAATCTCCAATTTTATTCAGAGGGACAAAAGGTATAGAAACTTTACGCTAACCAGAAAAGAATATAGTACAATATTTTCAAGACTCTTCCTTGCTCTCTTTAAATATTCTTCACAAATCTCAGCCCCTTCCCTCTTCTCTTACCCTTACCCTTAAAAACTTACCCTTGGGAAATATAAAACCTTAGAGACTTTGGAAGCTTTCCTTCCATTCAAAATAAATCCTCAGAAAATGAAAGATCATACCTCTAATTTCCCGTCCTTGTCCTGATGACCCCGAACTTTCTGCGAAAAGTTTTTTCGCCAAAACTTAAGTTTATCATTAAGTTTTGGGCAAATGACACGCCTCTTAATTGCGTCGAAATTCCCGAAAACCCGCAGGCTCGACCTCAAAAGCAACAGTTTTCGCATTCCAGTTTATGGCAGGTTGTCTTAATTGATGGATTTAATGTGCCAAGTGAGATTTTCGAGCCCAGATAAGCCATGAAAAGAAAAGTTTTCCACCCGCCGCCAACCCAAAACAGACGAAGGAAAGTGCCAGTGTTTGGGGGGTGGGGGCGGCTCTTCTTGCGAAAATTCCTGGCACGCAACAAAGCCATAAACTCAAGCGAAGCCCGGCAAGTACCCGCCGGAGTGAAAGTGAAATATCGATAGATCGTAATGCCCGCGGAGCGACTTGGCTTGAATGAGGTCAGTGACAGGAGGAAAAGTGCCGCCCACCCACCGTCCGAGGGGCTTGATTGTCCGGCCGCGAGTCGTATTTATTTCCATAGCCTGACATTTTCGGGGCTCCCACGGTATTCACACGAAGGCACGCAATTAATTCCATATTACGTGGGACAGGGACGGGGCCAGCCGCCGGCCTGAGGTGAGCCTGTTGCCTGGCATTGGCGATTGCCAAGTTGTTGGCCAACTTGCAGAAGGACTTTTGGCGTCGCCGTCTCCGACTCATTCGAAAAAATCCATAGGCTAATGAGTACATTGACTTGGTTCCACTGGCTGACTGACGACTTAGGTGGCCAGGAAAATGGGTTACAAAGCATAAAAATACCAAGCCCTCGCTATCGATGGTGGGGCCGCTTATTGGCCTGAATTCAAATCGGCTTCGGTAGTTGGCAGCGGACTCTTTCCGAACTTTCCTTCACTTTTGTTTTCAAATGACCAACGGCTTCGCCCTGACGTATTTCCCGCCTGTATGCGCGTGTGTGTGTGTGTGTGCGGTGCTCCGGTTGTCGTTGGCAGTGGCGTTGGCCACAACAGACCGGCCCGGGTCGTCATTAGGCCAACGGCTTAGAAGTTCTGGTCAGTTTCTTGCCCAACGTCAAACCGAACAGACGCGAATGCGCTTTGCCCGCCCTAACGGTATCCATAACGGTCTCTGTAATTGAACTCTACTATCCAAAACTTTCCAGTGCGTCAAACGGTAAATGAAAATCACAATGCGTTCCTGCGGCCCGAGCTTAACCAAATACATTCTCTTCGCCTTCAATGTCCTCTTCGCGGTAAGTTCAATAACTCAGAATACAGGGTGTTTCGAGGGTTTCGGTTTGTGTCCTACGAATAGAACCCAGCGATCAGCAGAACCTCAGCAATCCTCTCCAATCCACCTGCTCCAAAAGTTGAATTAGGAATTCCTTTTGAGAAGCTTCAATAAATCGAAGACAATCCCAGCAGATTCTTTCAGCTTCCTTTCCAAGTTCCTTAATTCTTTCTTTCTCACTTTCTTTTACTTCTGATCTTTGATCTACTAAATCAAAGCTTAATCGGACTAGAGATCTATACTTGCTCTTCCTCTGAATCTTCTTCCTCTACAATCTTTTCCTTTTTCCAAGCCTTCCTTCTCCCTTAAAAACTCCACTTCCACCTCATCGTAAATCCAGACTTCAAGTCCTTCAAGCTCTTTGGCATTTAACGAGGATAAACCTATTAGAGAATCGTTAGATTTAACTGGTTGGCAATCAAGTGCTTATCTGGGTTTTGTTAAATTTTCAAATAAGTAAGCCCTTGGGGCCGCCGCGGCTCCCCTGAGTCATTACGCAAATGTGCAGACAATCACGAACGCCTCTTTTAGCTGCCCCGCCCACGCCACACACGTCCACCCAAAACAAACATGACACATGAGGAGGACGACATGAGGGCGGTGGTGGCAGCAATTTAGATGATTATCGGCAGCGACAAAAGGACATATTCGTAGCTAGTTTCAATGGCAATGGAATTAAGCAAAGTTACCGTTGAGCTTAGAAGGATTTCATCACGAATCACAGTTTTCTGCACGGCATGAAAAATGTTAAATTCTGCCCCGATAAGTAGGCAACACTTTCGCCCTGACCAAGCCGCCGCGCCGCCCTTCACATTGACCAGCCAGACCGCAAGGACATTCACTGATTGGCCTGGCCAATGTCGAGGGCTGGAGGCCGTTGATGTTTATCAGACAATTAGAATCGCCGGGCCCCACCGCACATGCGTAGGCAGCAACGACAACCAAAACAAACCGCACTCAGCGCTCCCAATTCGTAGACGGAGGCGTCATTAAACTAATTGTTATGTAGATTTGGAATTGGAAGTCAAATGGAAATCGATTGTTTGCTCTATTTCGATAGCTCTCTGGCCTGGGCATATTGGTGGCGGGAGCCATCGTCCTGGCCGATGTAAACGAGTTCAACCATTTCATCGAGGGTCGGGTGATTGCCCCGCCGATTGTGCTGATTGTCACGGGCTTGGTAATCTTTCTGATCGCCTCGCTTGGATGCTTTGGGGCCATCAAGGAGTCGCCTACTCTGCTGCTTACGGTGAGTCTGATAGGATTTCAAGGATATATTTGAAGCTCTTCTTTGCCTTTCAGTACGCCGTTTTGCTGGCTTTGATCTTCATCATCGAAATGGCCGTGGGCATAGCGGCCAGCGTTTTTAAGAAAGACCTCGAATCGGCCATAAAAAACTCTCTCCAGGACTCGATCAAGCGCTCGAATAGCGAGGACACCATGGCCTGGGATAACATCCAACAAAAGCTCATGTGCTGCGGAGTGGACACCCCAGCCGATTGGCGTTCCCTGAGCCTCAACAAAACTCTGCCCGCGAGCTGCTGCCGGCCGCAGTACGTGGACAAGGCGGTGGGCCACTGCACGGAGTCGCCGGCCCTGGGCAGGGATAAGTATTTTCAGGACGGTTGCGTGGGTAAACTGAAGGAGCGCATCGATAAAAATGCCGTCATTTTGATTGGCGTCGGCATTGGCATCGCCTTCATACAAATTCTGGGCATTGTCCTGGCCTGCTACTTGGCCAACTCCATACGAAGGGAGCGGGCCAAGTAAATTAATTAATCAACTTTCGGCCGCTTCACACATCCACCTGCTCGTGTGTGTGTGTGTGTGTGTGTGTGAATATCGAGGTCAATGTAATAAATCTTGCACAGTTGACACCTCAACTTTCCTATGATTAATTTATTAGTTCGATAGGTTTTCTTTTAATTCCCTCTCTCAATCGAAAGGACAGAAATGTTGAGGAATTGGAAGTGCATTTAAATATTTAGGATTCCAGTTTGTTTCTTTGTTCAACGAAGCCTCGAAACTCAACTTTCCTGGCGGCAAATAGCCATCATTTTTTATATCTAGGATACCTTATTGATTAGTGGAATTCGTTGCTTTGAAAAGGCCTTTTTTTCCGGTATCATTTTGGGTAAAGCTAAACGACTGAGCGACGTCGCTTAGGGTCAGAAATTGTTTAGGACTTTTTGGAATACTAAATCTGGATTCCAAGGCTCTGTAATTCAAGTTCACTTACTCGCTCAGTCGCTTAGTTTTCCTTTTGTTGCTTTTTATTATTTAGTAAAGTTTGAAAGCTTTAAATACTCAACGCATCGTCTAGGATTTCTTATGTCCGTTTATCTATGTACTTCAAATTAAGCTTGGGTCTTTAAATCCATCATAATGATATTTTCCTTCTTTCGCTTCAAATCTTTTGATGTAGTTGAGAATTTTGGGAACCTAAACGAAAAATAGATCCATTTACCTTTAGCTTAAGATTGTTGTTATCGCTGCAGACAAAATATCACTTTATAAAAACTCCAAGACACCCTGTATTTTTTAGTTGGCTAACCTAAAAACTTTTTTAAAAAATCGGACAAAAAATAAAAATTACAAAATCACAAGGAATCAGCACTCATAATTATGAATGTACTCGTAAGTTTGCTTAGCCGTGAACTTATTTTGACTCACCTTGTATTCCTAAATTCAGCAAAAAAACGCAGACTCGTCTTAGCCGCAGGATTTAAAATCATGAAATTAGCAAAGTAACTTAAAGCTCAGCGTTCATGCCCCTCTCGCCCACCTTATAGATAAGAAATAACTGTTGCTTGCGAGATAAAAAATTGCAATAAAATAATTAAAACTCCTTCCGATTTTGCGAATTGCCAGTCGTGTGAGTTTGCTCAGTTTATTTATCTGATTCGACTAATTCAACTAGATTCGTTGGCAACGTTGTGCTGGGCAAAAGCACCAACGTCCGTTAAGCTTATCGATAGGCGGGCGTCGCTGACGCTGCCTATCGGACTACAGATTACAAAAAATCGATCTACGATACATTGAAAATTGAGGCTAATCTACAGATGGGGGGACGGGGACGCTGATCGGACGCCGTTGAGTGGAAGAGTCAGCTGAGAGGGGGGCGGGGGGAGTTTGTGCTCTGCTCTTAACAAGTGAAAGGTACAGTTGCGCTATGGAATCATACAAGGTGTGGCCGATGCCCAAGCAAGCGGCATTCGCTTGCACAATTCCACTAGAGATTTGATGGAACTATACAAGGTGTGGCTATAGTCACACCTTGTATAATTCTACCAAGGGTACAGTTGGTGTTTGGTGAAGAGGGCCAAGCGGAAGCGAAACGAAATCAGAACTTTGTTGAAACGAAACGAGACTAGAACTTTGTTACATTTCAGTTCGTTTCTCTAGACAGAAACGCATAGAGGTCAGAGGTCGAAACGAGTTCAGATGTATTCCAGTTTGTTCCTCCAACGAAAACTTAGGGGGGTCAAAACTTTTTTACATTCCAGTTCGTTCCGCCAACGGGATCAGATTTTTGTTACATTCCATTTCATTCCGCCTAGCGGCATTGAAACTCGATTGAATCTCTGTTCCATTCGTTTTCGTTCCCCGACCGCAACTACGATTTTCCCAACTAACTTACAAATGCAGTTTGTCTCAGCTTTTTTGGTCGGTGTGTGTGAGTGTGTGTGTGGGTGTGTGTGGGTGTGTGCTTGGTGTGCTCACTTGCTCTGGAGCAGAGCCTCCGACAAACGTTCCATGGCCGTCACCGGCTTGCGTTCCTTCTCCAGCTCGGCAGCCGCCGCTGCCGCCGCCTCCGCCGCCTCAGTGGCCTTCGTCTCCTCAATCTCGCGCTGCTTCTGGAAGTGCCGGAATTCCGTGGGCGTGAGCATGCCCCGCAGGACGGTGTCATAGGACACGCTGACGCCCTTGCCGCACATCTTCTGGTAGAGCTTCCAGCACTCGCGCTCCTTGATGCTGCGCACGTACACAGGATACTGGTGGTCCTGGGCGGCCGCAGCCTGCTGGATGTTGCAGTTGCCGGTTTGGCTTTCGTTCTCCTTCTCCGGCTTCGAGGAGGCCAGCAAGGGGGCGGCCGCGGCCTTCTTGGTGTCCTCGTTGGCCGGCATCAGCGAGGCTTCGCGGGGCTCGCTCAGGAATATGGAAACCGGGGGAGCCGTGGGCGGCCGATTCGAACGGATGCGAGCGGCCAAAGGGGCAATCGAGCCGCGACGGATCATATGGGAGTACTCCTTGGAGGCCAGTTGGAAGGTCGGCGGATAGCTGTCTTGAAAGGAAACTGCAAAAGGTTGACCGATTAAAGAACCCAAAATGCGATTGTCTCCCGACTCGCTCACCTGATTTCCCGGTCTTCCTCAGCAAGGGGGCCCGCCGCTGGGGGCTGTGGTGGGCGCCCAATTTCACCTCCTTGACGTTCTCAGTGGACGGCGTGGAGGCCGTCGAGGCGTTCTCCTCCCGCTCCGAGTCACTGCCCTCCGAGCTGAGCAGCGACACCAAAGTCACCAAAGTGTCCGGGGCCACCACCGTGCGGGCCCGGGAAAGGATTTTCTTGCCGTTGGCCGGACTCGAACCACTCACCGCTCCACTGTCTGTGGTGGCTAAAAGCAGCCCATTATTCTCGCCCTTATCGCAGCTTATGTTCCGGGTGAAGATCTTCCGCCGGCGCAGCTTCTGCTGGCGCTTGTTCACCGCATTCAGGACCTTCGAGTTGTCGTCCAGACCGCGCACCGGAGCGGACATAGCACGCACCAGAGGTGGACGCCGGATCACCGTAACCGCTGCTGGCGACACACTCAGGCCGCCGTCTTCAGTAGCCAAGGGCGCCGGTGGCTGGGGCGGGCTGGGCTCGGCCTCGTCGACGTCGACGTCGCTGTGGTTGCTCTCCGGCTCGTTGGTGGCGCGTATGGTCTGGGCCAGGACAATGTTGAGATTGATGCGATTCTTGTCCGCCTTGGCTGGGGGGCCGGTGAGCGTGGAGGCCTCCAGATGATTGGATGATTGCCTGCAAAAGGATTTCGGGGGCTCGATTAGAAGTGACCCAGTTGGTGGGCCGAAAATAGAAATTAATTCGTAGAATTCGTGCGAATCGGCTGGGGGGAAAATGAAACCATGTCAATTACATTTTGCAGTTTTCATTTACCCGTTGAGAGAAATAACAGTGCCCGTCCTACGTCCTGCCGCCTTCGAGCTCAGCGAAACGGAAAGTGAATCCTCGGCCGGGTTTTCGATTTCAAACTTTCGCCCCCCGTGGGTCGGTTTGGCTGCACGCTCTCCTCCCCCAAAAAAGGTTCATTGGCCCCGGGGTGATATCTCGTCGGCACCTGTAATAATGCCTCCCCCCCCTCCCCCGCCGTGCAGGATTTGATATGCAAATGATCGACTTATGTGTGTCGCCGTCTGATTTGCACTCGGCTGCCGGCGAAATCCGGCAACCCGGCACCGCCATCGGGGCGTATGAGTGACATGAGCATGTCAGGCGGGTGTTACTGCCGTCTACCGCCAGGGGGGAGGGGGCTGTGCCTTATATGGGTAATCAAATATCCGTGCCTGCTCATCTCCGGGTTCGGAGCCCGCTTGGCGCGGGTCTGGCTTCGGTGTGAAGCATGCAAATTGCATAAGTTTCATATTAAAAGTGTCATTTTTGTTCGGTCTTATTCTGAATCAAATTCCGTTGATTGGTGGGGGTCTGAAGGAGGGGAGAGGCAACTCGAGCCGCTCACGCATTCGAAAAGATGTCAAGGTCGCCCGGAAATTCAAGTGAACCCACAAAAAATAAAACGAGAGTTGATGGAAGACACTTAAGGAACTCAAGAGGACTTGAGATGGCGAAGAAGGGAAATTTGATGGCGGAAAGTTAAGGAACTTAAGCAGCGAGAAGAATCTTGTCTTTAAAGGACAAGGGATCCGTGTTAAGGGTTCCCAAAGCTATTAAGATCATAAACCAGATCATATGATAAGGAGATCGAGTTAAAAAGACTTCAGACTTCAGAGATATTGCAAGGAAGACCAGAACAAGCTTAGGAGACTTTATTCAGAGAGATTTGACTTTCCTCGAGAGATCAGAGAACGCTAATTTGAGTTCCTTTCCCTAAAGCCTGGAAAAAATCCTTTAAATTGAAGTGATTGCTGGACAAGTTTCCGACTTTTGTTATGGACACTTTAAAGAACTTAAGCAGCAATAAGTAAGAGTCAAAAGTTTTATTCAAATTATAAACATCTAAAAACTTTAAACTTTAAAGTCGAAAAAATGCTGTCCTAGTTTTTTGTCAGAAAACCCAAACAAACTGCACTAAATACTTTACCCTACCCAAGTTAAGATCTCTAAATCTTGCTAAATCCATAAAAACACATAAATACTTTCACTTCCCATAACTTCCCCACCAAAAAACCAAAAATGTTCGATAAGCCAGCAAAATTGCCCACGGTGCCCTCTTAAGTAGGCAACACTTTTTTCCCATTGACTTTTCTTAGCTTCTCTTCGGTTTTCCTTTCTTTTCTACCCGCAACTTCCCTCAGCTGCACCCTTTCACTTACCTCTTGAGTTCGTCCTGCAGTTCCTTCGTGTCCTTGTCCACAAACAAACTCTTCGAGTTGACCACCCGCACGGCAAACTTGTGATTCGTCGCGGCGCCGCCAACGTCCAGCGAGGCCTGCCGACTCAAATGACCGACGCCGGACAGACGCTGCTGGTGCAAGGACGTCGCAGGATATAGTTTCTGGCGTATGTTCTCTATAGAACGGCCCACGGACAGACCGCGCGACAAGTAGCCGCGCTGCTGGGCGGTAAACTTGCCGCTGCCGCCGCTAAGGACACCGGCGCCGCTGCTGCTGGCAAAGGTCGAAGGCTCGATGAAGGATTGCTGCTTGCGGACGGGCAGCTGAAGGCGAGACGTGGACGTCGTGGTTGTCGTCGTCTGGCCACGTCGACGGGTGGCCACAGACAGCGACATGATGGCAAAAATTTTAATTGAACGCGTCGAAGGATCCGAATTGGCCGATGCGGGGGGGAGGGGAGGGCGCCGATTTCCGTTTCAATTGCCAATCAAGCCGACTTTTCGCATCGAATGCAAATCAATTACGGAGCCATTAAAGCCCCCAAGCGGGCAATAACTTTGTCAACAAACAAAGCCCCGCGGGAGAGAGCAAAAGTCACGAAAATTCACCTCCTCGATGATTTCCGATTCTCGACTTTCACTTCGCGGGTTGGCGGGGGCTGCGGGGGTGGCGGTGATGGCGGTTCTTGTTTGCCGCTCGGCACGTGTTCTCCGTTCGCCTGCCGCTCGCTGACTGCTCGACTGTCCGACTGTTGGCCTGAGTTTTGTGAATGAACTCGTCAGGCGGGCAGGCGGCGGCGGCGGGTGGACAGACGGCAGGAGTGCAAGGAGGTGCCAGGAAGGAGGGCGAGTGGGCGTGCGGCCGTTTTTACAATTGCCGAAGTAAACAATCCGGAATTACGGAAAAAACGGAACACACACGAAACGAGAGCAGCGGCAATCAAAAAGGACCAAAGGAACCGGGAGAGCGAAAGTTATAAGCACGGAAGGACGACGGATGGACAAACTAACAGGGATCAACTTCTAGGAGTTCAGGAATCGGTTGGGAATCGAGGCTTCTGGAGATAAAAACAAAGACGAAGGGGAAATCGAAGATCCGACGACTGAAGATCCAAACGGAGGAACGGATCAAAGGATCTTAACGGACGGAGGGAAGGGGATCCATCCAAACGAGCTTAGCAGATCGAACGCTGATATATAGAAAGTTAGGGAAACTGACGTGACGCTTATTGCAGGTTCCGAAATCGAAGAACCGAAAGATCAAGGACAGTAGAACTTGAATCCATACAGCTGAGCTTGGGAGACCGAACCCCAAACGTTATATAGAGAGTTAGGGAACCCAATCGGTCAGTTATTGCAGCCCCCGAAATCCGTTATGTTGCAGGTTTGCAGGTTGCCAATGGAGAGGCCGGCGAGCGGGAAGGGTCTGCCCGGAGGGTGGGTGGCCGGCCTGCCAGTTCCTCGAGTTGTTTTCTTGATTTCCGTTTCAGTTTTTATGCCCTAACCACCCCGAAGGAGCCAGGATATAAAAGGACAGTCGGACAGTTTGCAACAAGAAGAAGAGATCCCCCGAAAATCGCTCAATAAGGAGAAAATTAAAGGAGAAAAGAATCCAGTCTTTCCCATCAGTCTGTCCATCTGTCTGACTGTCTGTCTGTCTATCCTTCTGTCTGAATCTGTGTGTCTGCCCATCTGTCTGCCCGGTTGTCTCTCCGTCTTTACGACTGCGAGTCCGTCTATCAGTCTGCCTGTCTGTCCATCTGTCCATCTGCATATTCCCTAGCCTCTCAGTATTTCCGTCTATCCCGTCTGTCTGATTGGCTTATCCGTCTGCTTATCCGTCTGTCTTGTCGGACTGTCTGTCCATCTGTCTGACTGTCTATCTGACCAGGTCTCTGTCCGCCTGTTTGTCCATCTGCCCATCTGTCTGCCCACTTGTCTGTGCGTCTTTACAACTGCCTGGCTGTGTATCAGTCTGCCCGTCTTTCCGCCTGTTCATCTGTCTGTCTGGCCGAGTATCTGTCCGTCTACTTGTCTGTCCATCTGTCTGTCTGTCCATTCCCGTCTGTCTGTCTATCCGTCAGATAGTCAATTTGCCTATCCGTCTGTCTGACTCTCCATCTATCTTTCCCCTCAATCTGTTTGTGTCCCTGTTCTGTCCGTCTGTCCGTCTGTTATCTGTCTGCGCGCTTGTCGTCTGGCCGTCAATACGTCTGTCTGTCTACCAGTCTGTCCGTTTGTCCACTTGTCCATCTGTCAGTCTCTCTATTTGTCCGTTCATCTGTCCTCCTCCTCCATCCAAATTTCGACCCAAAGTTTAGGGTATTTGGCAGTCGGCCATGGCGAACTTTTATTTCTTTATTTGGTTTTTTATTCTGTGGGCTTCGTGGGCGAAAATTCACTTGCCATGCCAACCAAACTGAACCTCCCCCACCCCCTCGCCGACACTCTTCCCACCGGCCAAAACCCAATGAACCCGCGTCGAACTTTTGTTTTCGTTTGGGAGAAAAACAACAACCACAAAAGGGAGAAGCAAGTGAAAATGAGTGGGTGGTGGGCGGGGGGCGGATTTTACGGCCCGGAGTCGATCTAATCGGAATCCGATGATTTATGCGCAATTACAAAATTCATTGCTCGCTTTTGTCAGGGCCATGAATGAAAATCTTTGGAGAAAGCGCCACCCCCTCCCCCTCCTACATACACCGGTGTTTGTTGTGGGGGTGGGGGGTAAAATGCGTGAGGTCGCGTACAAGTCGCTCAATGTCAGCGAATATTAGACACCCCCCCCCTCACACACACACACATGTTCAAGCGGCGGTTTTGTGTCTGTCGGCGGCTGAAGTGAAAAACTTTCGTATTTGTGACAATTTCAAATTCATCAAAGACATGCAAAAGCTTGTGTGTGTGAAACTTTCGTGAGCTTCGGCAATCAAAACAGCAACCCAAACACACACACACACACACACACGCGGCGGGGGGGCGCATAAAAAACCAAATCAAGACGATTTCAGGGTCACATCAGTCATAGCCAAGCCGGTTTTCGTCCTTTCGCCGCCAGGCCGGGCCGCTTAGTTGGCGAAACAAACAAAAGCGAAATAATTGCCAATTTTTTGTTCTCTCGGTTTGGCTGGCAAAACGGATATTAATCATTTTGCAGTCAATTTTTACGAGCCTCGGCTGGCATTTGAAATCAATTACCATGGAAATTAGCTGCCAACCGGTGCCAACCAACGGTGGCAAGTTAATTAAAAGCAAGTTGCATGAAAATTCAAATTTGGCGGCATAACAAAGGCTCACTGCTATGGGCCGACCGGGCTGCCAACTTTTTCGAAATATACTTTGCAGCCCTTGCTTTCCTCAATGGCAGGCCTCAATTAAAAGTTTTTGTGGTGTTAATTTATAGTTATTATGTTTTAATTGATTTAAACACTGTTTTGATGGCAAAAATTCAAAACAGCGCGAAGATTCCACCAGGGCTGCATCAAACGATTTAGTTCAAAATATCGATATCGTGCGAGGGCTGGGTTGCCACCGCGACTGTCAGCCTGACAGCTGCTGACGTGTGAATTGTCAAAAGTGGTTTCGTGGCGGCGAGTGAAAGCAGCGGAAAGTTCGTGGTTGTTAATTTGAATTAAACTATCATTCCAATAATGTCGAAACAATTGATTGCCCTTTGCCTGGTCGGCCTGTGCGCCGTCAGCGCCTACGCCAGCACCTGCACCAGCCCCAAAGCCACCGTCAATGCCTTCAACACCCAGGACGCCACAATCCTCACCCAACTCGGGTAAGCCAACCAAAATTCCCCACCCAAACGTCTATTTATCCCTATAACCCCTCAGCTATGTGGCCGAGATCACGCTCCAATGCGGCAACTCCGCCCAGCCCAGCCTGTTCGCCGAGTTCCCCTGCGGCAAAGTGGTGCCCGTGGCCAAGGTGGCCGACAACAAATACCAAGTAAGCGGGGCTTCCAAACCTGAATAACAGTAGACTAATGGCTCCGTCTTAGGTGAGCTGGGTCAAGGAGATCAAGCAGGGCAGCAGCGGCAACATCGTGCTCCGTCTGTTCGACGAGGAAGGCTACGCCGGCGTGCGCAAGGCCCAGCGGGATGGCGGCAAGGCCTCCTCCGTCAAGTCCCTGATCGATGTCACCGTGCCCGTGAAGAGCGCCTACAAGGGCCCCTGGGTGAAGGCCGAGCTCCTGGCCGCCTTCCTGGTGGGCGGCGTGGCCTACTTTGCCTTCACCACCAAGAGCAAAGTGCAGGCGTAAAATCCTCCACCCCCAGCCAATTTAGCATCTCTTCTTGAATGAAATTCATTCACCATCAACTCGCGTAGCAACAAATTCAACACTCCCCCAGCCCTGGAACTGAGATTAGCCAACCAACCGGGGAGTCGAAGTCACCGCAATAAACCGATACAATTTTTACATTTATTTGAGTTGAAGTTCTTCGCCTAATTCCTGGTGGCCTCCTCGTCGGAGGAGATGTCCAGGATGCTCTCCACCCGCGACGGCGACATCACGTACACAAAATGCTCGGTCGACCCGTCCGGGGCCATGGCAATGGGCGGCTGGCCCCCCTCCTGGGGCTGCGGCGGCGGCGGAGTGTCAATGCTGCAGTACTTGAGATTGGCGGCCCCCGAGCCGCCATCCTCGGGCGGCGGCCCGCCATTGCAGTCCATGTTCTCCAGCTCCAGCTCCAGGTCGCTGACAATCCGCAGGCAGCGCATCTTGGCCAGCGACTGGAACTTCATCGGCATGGCCCGCACCTGGCGGGCCAAACTCAGGAAGAACAAAGTGTTGGCGTCCAGCTCGCGATTGGCCTGGAGCACGGCGGCCACATCCCAGTCGTTGGGCTGGCGGCTGTCGGAAAGCTTGCGCATCTTGGCCGGCGACGGCTGGGACGGGGCTGGCGGGGCCGAGCAGCTCAGGTTGATGGCCGCGGTCTGCGGCGAGGGCTGCACCCTTCGCACTTTCGAGCTGTGGGAGGCCGGCGGCGGCGGCGGCGTGGGTGTTGGAGGCAGTCCCAGGCCTGGTGGACCTCCAGCGCTGCCATTGAGTCCAGGCAGGCGGCTGCCCACAGGCGGCAGCCCTGACGAGGCCTGGCCGGCCAGATTCTGGAAGAGATTCAGCGGGGACGAGGCCACCGCAGCGGCAGCCGCGTTCAGCTCCTTCTTGAAGTTGTCGGCTGCGGCAAACAAATGCGGCTCGATGATCAGGCAGCCCACATTGTTGGGCGCCACGCCGCTGCCGCTGGTTGGCGGCAGGGGCAGGCCCGCGGCGGCCGCTGCTGCCTTGAGGGTGGCCAGCGGGAACATCTGCTGGGCGGCCGCGCCCACGCCCGACAAGGAGGGCAGGCTGCCCATGGGCAGGCTGGCCAGAGTGGCCAGGGCCGCAGCGTTGGACTTGCTGAGGGCCGCGGACAGCGGCACTGGCGGCAGGGCGGGCAGCGGCAGCGGCAGCACGATGGCGCTGTTGGCGCTGCTGGTGAACGGGCAGAGGGCGGCTGGTAGGCTGGCGATTGAGCTGGTGGGCGTGACCGGCGGCGGGGGTGTGGAGACCATGCCCAGCGGGGCCACAGCCGCGCAGTTGGCCGTGGAGGAGGCGGGGTTGGGGATGCTGCAGGACAAAGCGGCCAGGCAGCTGGCGTTCTCGCCGGGCGACACCAGGGGCGTGGTGCCGGCTGCTGTGACTGAGGGGGCTGCGCTGCTGCTGGTCAGGGCGGTGGTGCAGCTGTTGACGGTGTGCGTGTTGGAGGCAGTGGGCGTGCCGGGGCCGTTGGAGGGTGTGGAGCAGGCGGCGGCAGCGGCGGCTGCTGCTGCTGCTGCGGCCGCGGCTGCGACGGCGGTTGTGGTGGCAATGGTGATTTTCAGATCGTCGTCAGCGCCGTTGCCCGAGGACTTGGCCAGGACCTGGTAGCCAAAATCACTCTCAGTGTCGTCCTCGTCGTTGGATTTGCCATTCCCATTTACGGAGTTTCTGCAAATGATTTTTTTAGTCGAGATCTTTGGGGGTCTTGGGTGGGGTTCCTGGCTTACCTGCCTGGTCCTTGGTAGGGCTTGAGGAACTCCATGTGGTCGGCATGGGCCCAGTACTGGTACTTCTTGGAGGTCTTGGTGCCCACACGGAAGGATCGCAGGTATTTGGTGTAACTGTCCCGCAGATTCTTCCATTTCCGCTTTGAAGCTTCTGCAAAACAAAAAGCACTGCCAATCAGACCAGGGTTGCATTTTTGGCAAGAGAATCCGATCGTGTTGGGAATATCGGAGCAGAAAAAAGCTTAAAATATCCATCAATTTACTAGGTACCACAACCAGACCGCAATTAAATTTTTTAATATCCTTTCCGAGCATCTATTTACCTTTCTTCTTTAAAAAACACCAACAAAACTTGCGCAGCAACTCTGGCAACTTAGAATCGCCAAAATGCAACTCTGTGTTTACATTTGGCGACTTAGAATCGCCAAAATGCAACTCTGTGTTTACATTTGAGCCGCTCGGTCTTTTTCTTTCTTGCGCTTAATTGCCGGCCGGCCGGCGTCTGTTATGCGCCGTTTGCTCTTTGGAAATGAAAGTGAAGAAAACCTAAAACTTTTAATTCTCAGTATTTTTTTGTGGTTTGTTTTGTGTTTCTTTGTGTGCAACAATAAATTCTTTGGCCGCTGCAAAAACAAAACAACAGGGCGGCCCAAGCTTACGGCCACAGGGCGCACGCAAAGTTTCGCTGCTCTCTGCCGCTCTCTCTCTCTCGCTCCGCGCTCTTTGGTTTACGCTCTCTGGCTGCATTTGTTTATTTGTTTTTTTAATCGCTGATAATTCGCGATGTCATTGGCACAACTAATTTCGCCGGAAATCAATGCGTGCGCTGCAGGACAACAGACGGCACCCCCCCTCCCCCGCGTGAGTGTGCGTGCGACGAAAGCTTTGTTGGTGGCGCCCTCTGCTGCCCACCTGACGCATTCTCGGCGTACGCTCTGCGCTGTCCTCTCCCGCAGCCCCCGCCCCCTCTTGCGTTTGTTCGGCTCTCGCTCAGCATCGTTGCCTGGCCTGACCAAAGCAAAAAACACACACACACACACAGGCGCGCGTAGAGTTTGTATCAATTTCGCTGTGTGCTGTGTTTTGT
>JBAMCP010000980.1:0-30506 GCA_037075105.1 Lissocephala sabroskyi
TTGGTCGCTGTCGTTGTGGCCGTTTAGGTTTTATTGTCTTGTAAGGGAAAATTTACGATTTGAAGGTGGTGGCGTTGGGGAGAAGTGGCCGGTCATGGGGGTTGGGGGAGGGGGGCGGGGGCGGGGGCGGGTCATGGGTGGGGGTGGCAGAGCGTCTAGAATTTCTCGAGTGCT
The DNA here is from genome assembly GCA_037075105.1 of Lissocephala sabroskyi. Classification (NCBI taxonomy): domain Eukaryota; kingdom Metazoa; phylum Arthropoda; class Insecta; order Diptera; family Drosophilidae; genus Lissocephala; species Lissocephala sabroskyi. Next base: position 175 of record JBAMCP010000980.1, read on the forward strand.
CAACACGGTAGCCGGCCGCGTCACATGGCAGTTAGCCACCCACCACAGCCAGACAGGCAGATGGACAGTTGAGCGGTTGGGTAGAAGGACAGACGAGCAAACCGCTGCCTGTCAACTGCCTGGCGGTTGACACGACGCCATAAACAAAGCGACGGCGCAGCAGCCTTAAGGAAAAACAACAGTTGGGCAGTTGGACACTTGGGCAGCTGGTCAGCTGGTTGCTTTTCCTCCTCGCAAAAGTGTCACAGATGGAGAAGCATCGATCAATCTGTAGACGGGCAAAATTGATCACAGTTGGACACTTGGGCACTTGTTTACTTGTTCAAACGAACAGTTGGGTAGTTGGGCAGTCGGTCAGTTGGTTGTGAAAGTGTCACAGACTCGCTCCGTTTTATCTACAGCCGGGCAAGATGCATCACAGTTGGACACTTGGGCATTTCCCTAGCAGCCTCGTGGAAAACGAACGATTGGACAGTTGGGCAGCTGCTCACCTCGTGAAAGTATCACAGATGGACTAGCCTCGATCTGTCCACAGCCGGGGCAAATGCATTCAAGGTGGACACTTGGGCACTTGTTCATTCCCTCAGTAGCCTCACGGAAAACGAACACTTGGGCAGTTGGACAGCTGGTCAGTTGGTTGTGAAAGTGTCACAAAAGGACAACCCTCGAGCTGTCCACAGCCGGGCAAGATGCATCACACTAGGACACTTGGGCATTTGTACACTTACAGCCTCAAGGAAAACGAACAGTGTGCACTTGGGCAGCTGGTGAGTTGGATGCTCTGCCACCTCGTGAAAGTATCACAGAAAGTGCCACAGCCGGCAAGAAGCTTCACAGTTGGACACTTGGGCACTTGTTCAGTTTCCTAGCAGCTTAACGGAAAAGCAACAGTTGAGCACTTGGGCAACTGCTTGCTCTGCCACCTCGTGAAAGTGTCACAGGTCGACCGATCTATCCACAGCCGAGGAAAGATGCATTCACGTTGGACACTTGGACACTTGGGCAGTTGTTCACTTGGCCAGCGTTTAGGGCGGTAAACAAAGCTAACTGTCGACGTAGGGAAATCTCGTTATGGCTTTGTCCGCTTTTTTTGTATTCGATTCAATCGATTGATCGTCCGATCGATTCGATTGTTCGCCTTCCGCTAATTGACCAACGACCGGCGCCGCTGCCCCTGCCGCTTTCGTTGTTGTAGAAAATCAATCAACCGCCACGCCCCCTCCCCAGCCCAGCAGCACTCTCTACGCCACGGACGGGCCTGGGATGAATGAGCGATTGAATGAATGAATATCATTATGAGCCACCGCCGATCGGCTTTATAACGATTTTTGCCATTGAATTCCCAGCCAACTCGACCAGCAAGCCGGGCCAATTGGCAGGGCAATTAGCACTGATTGTGATCAAAAGACATTAAAGAAAAGTGTGATAAAAAACGGAGCTGCCGATGGTCAATGGAAGTGAATTTCCGCAATTTCTATCGAAAGAACCGAAGGGGCACGGAAATGCCCGCTAAACAAGTGAACAAAGTATCTCCGCTCTCCGCATCTCCGCATTTGTGCGGTTGTTTGTTTGTCGAGAATCTTGACACAAGGGCTGCTCGGGGGCAGATATAGTTTTACCGTTAAGCAGATTTTGTCACGTCGGAGGTTGGGCGGCTGGTGAGCTGCACAGAGACAGAGGAAGCGGAGTTGGGCAAACGCTTAGACGTGGTCAAAAATCTAGAAAACCCCCCACGCTGATAAGCCCGGCGAGTGAGGCAGGGAGACAAACAAACTTGATAAGATTAAAGGCGCCGTTTGGTTATCAACGCTTGACCAGGGCTGGCGAAAACAATCCCCTCGCCCGCTTGACCCCTGGTGCCCAGCTAAAAGTTGTTTTCAGCTTAGAACAACAACAACCGCGAAGTACAAACAACGAGCGACGAGCAACGGCAACGACAACAAATCGAGCAAATCAAGCAAATCGAGGTCGTTGCCTAGAAAAATACAAAATACACTCACACCAAAAAATTAAAACAATAACCGTTACACAATCTCCGCCTCAAGTTTACATAATAATTTAGCACCTCGTGTTCTTCAAATATTTTGCTCTATAATCCTTCCTTGATCTCACATTCGGCAAGGACAAAAAAACCTCCAGAACATTGAAAAGAGTCGACGACAAATTTTGCCATTTTCAGTTAATTAAAAAAAGAATTCAACACGAAAATCATTTTAAGAAGATCGTGGGGGAAGGGGCGGAGGGTGGGGGGGCACGGAGGCGTGGCTTAAACCAGACAAGCCGGCCAAGCAACAGCAACAACCAGACAAATGGGCAGACGGACAGACGGACAGCGAGACAGATGACCAGACGCGGGCCATACAAATGTGCAAATTCTCGTTAGACACGTAGAAAGCGCGGGTGGCTCTCGGCTCAGATCGTTTGCTGCTGGCTGGCACCTGCTACACCAACAACACCGGCACACCTTGCCAACAACAACAACATCGACAACGACAACAACAACCATAACGACAACGACGACAACCACATTCGAAAGGCGAGCAAACAAAGCAAAGCGAAACGCCAACGCAAAGATGCTGGCGGTTGTTGTTGCTGTCGTTGTTGTTGCTGTTGTTGTTGCTGTTGTTGCTGCTGTTGTTGCAGGCGTAGTTGTTGGTGTTGTCGCTGTCTTACCGCGAGGGAATTTGTGTATATCGTTGGCCATGATACACTCGACAGACCGACAAACATGGGACGGAATATTGACCCGAAAAGGAACAGCGAATCCAATCAAAGCCCTTGAATAATCCCAGGGAACCCAGAAACACAGAAAGTATAGAATATAGAAGGCATACCGACTCAAATTGAACTCGATAGGAACAGAGAGATCCCAGAAATCGGTGGGATGGGGAACCCAGAAAGTATGGAATATAGAATCCCATCAAAGCCCTTCAATATTTTCAGAAAGAGGTAAGATAAGGAATCAAGAAAATATACAAAGTATATATGTAGAAGACATTCCGACTCAAAATTGACCTCGAAGGAAACAGCGAACCGAATCAAACCGTTGAATCATACCAGAAATCGTGGGATCAGGAATCCAGAAAGTATAGAATATAAAAAGCATCTTGACCGAAAAATTACCTCAAATAGAATAGCGAACCCAATTCAAATCCTTGAATAATTCTAGAAATAAGTGAGATAAGGAACCCAGAAATTAAAGAATACAAAAGTTATCCCGACTCAAAATGAAATCCCTTGAAAAATCCAAGAAATCGGTGGGATGAGGAATCCAGAGAGTCAAAGTCCTCGAATATTACGAACAATAAGTGGGATCAGAAACCCAGAAAGTATAGAATATAGAAACCATGCTATATAATAGTTTCTTACTCTCGGTGTTGTCTTTAAGCTTTTGAAAATTTATAGAGATCTTTAATTATTTCCTTACAGGCCTTTTCATCAATTCGTTCTATAATATTATCATCCAGAACGGAGAAAGACAGTTTAAAGAATCTTTCTATAATCCATCCCTCTACAAGCTTACTTGGGGTTCCAAAGTTTTTGTTTTCTTGGATAGGATAGGATTCGAAGTCTTCAATAAGGACTGAGTAATCCGAATATTTTCAGATGGCAACAAGAAACTTATGCAATACCAGGAAGGGGAAAAAATAAAACTGCAATTTAAGCGATATTAGGAACATTCGGAAGTTCGTATAAAGAGGATTGGATTCCTCAGCAAATTCCACAAATATAAAAAATGCTTAAAAAGCCAAAGAAAGTTTTAATTCTTTTTGTGAAAGAACAGCAGGAAATCGGAAAAGTTTGCATAATCAAAAGACCAATAAACTGCCCACACCCGAAATGAAAAGGCAAGAAAACAAAAAGTTAGGAACCCCAAGAAAGCGAAAGATAAATACCCTCGATCAAAATGAAGCAATCTAAGATTCTTTAAAGAATTATAATCCCGACTATAATTCATGTAATATCAAAATGGAAAATTTAAGAACCCCAAAATCGGTCCCGTCCCTTCTGACGACCCAGTGACTTTTCCTAATCTCTTGTCGGTCCCTCACGGATTACGAGGCGTATGCGCAATTGTAAAAATTCTGTAGACTTCCGTGATTTTTGGAAAAAACTCAAGATCTGTCCAGAGGGGGTGGGGGGTTTGTTATCAGCCAACCGCTCAGCCTCTCGGCTCTCAAGCCCGAGGAACGTGCTACCCGGCGGGTTTCTCAAATCGAACGAAGATTTTTTTAATAAGACCGCCAGACAGACGGTGGGTGGGGGAGAGAGAAAAAAACCTGTTAAATTTTTGCTTTGTTTTGCCAACTTTGGAATTCTCAAAGGGCAGACGACGGAGAGAGCCCCGGATTATATAAGCGGCAGGAGAGGCAGCAAGGAAGGTCGGCCAGCCTGCAAGATCGGCCATTGTGAAGGGCGCAAAAGCCCGACTGTCCGCTTGTCCAACTGTTTGTCTTTTACGCTTTTGTCAGCGCTGCCGACGTCGCCCGTTCATTGGCATTTGTGGGCAGCGCGTTGAGTTTGTTTTGCATGATCCCCCCTCCCCCCGCTGGCAGACCCTTAAATCGGTTGTTCTGCCTTCGCCGCCATTCGTTCTTTCGGCGACTGCGCAACGACTTCGGCTAGCCGAGTCCGAAAAAACGAGCGGGATCGCGGCGACGACAAAAAGGCATTTGCGAACCGGTTCGCGATTTATTTTTACGACGACGACACCCCCCCTCCCCCCTGATGCTCATTATTATGTATTATTATTATTAGTTGACTCGCCCCGCCGCGGGGCATTTAAGCGGAGCTTCTCGGGGCTGTTGGCGAAAAAAACAACAAAAGGCGCCGATCAAGCGAAAAAAAGTAAAATAAAATCATTTGATTAATTGAAAATAACAAAGCGAGGCAGAGGCAGCGGCAGCGGCAGCGACGCAGACACGCAAGTGGAAAGAAAAATTTATATTTATTGTTTCGAGAAACGCGAGCGCTGTTTAAGCACAAATTAAGTAGTTTAAATAAACACGATAAACCCCCCACCCCCTCTCACCCAACCCAAGCAGACAGTTAGCCAGACAAACTCGCTCGCGCGTTGCTCTCTCGCCCGCCAGAGGGCGCTCTCAATTGCACGGCTCATTTCGACTCACCTTGCGTTTCTTGAGGTCGACGGCTGCTTTGTGGGTCTCCTTGTTCTCGACCTCCTTGAGCTGGTCGAGGATGCGCTGGTACTTCTCGCGGTTCTCCACGTCCAGCGCCACGTGCAGGTAGTCATGCCAGTTCCGCGAGTCGAACCCCCAGTGGCAGGTGCGGTTCTCGAACTTCCGGTGCACATGCCCCACGAACTTCTGGGGCGAGAACCAGCCGTCGCACTCCAGGCACTTGATGCACGTGGGCTTCTGGTAGGAGTACATCTCCGGGGTGCAGATCCCCTCGCACTTGCCAAAGCACTTGTGATACACATGAAAGGACAAAGCTCCTTTGGCCAGGCTCTCCACGGGCACATAACTGTTCCGATCCGAGCGATGGAGCAGCGCGGCGCAGAGCCGCTCGGCATCCGTGCGGGTGATCAGCCCGCTGGCCTTCACATCCGAGGGCAGGATCTTGGCGGCCTTGAACTCCACCAGCTGGTCGGGCGTGCACTGGGAGCAGTAGATGCCCAGCTCGTCGAAGATCCGGTTGATCTGCTCCAGGGTAAAATCGTTGAGCACATTGTTGAGGAACTGGGGCAGGCAGAGGCGCATCTCGCCGCCCAGGGAGAAGCAGCCGATGGCCTTGCCCTCCAGCCGGGTCTCGTGGAGCTCCCCGGAGCCCGAGTCCGCCACCGAGAGGATCGGCTGGGAGAGCTCCGGCGGCGGCGGCGGGTAGATCTGCGGGGCGGCCGGCGAGGCCGTCTCGGCCAGCAGCTCGTTCGGCTCCGGGGAGCTGAGTATCTCCTTCTTGATCAGCGCCACGGCCGGCGGCGCGGGGGGTCCGTGGTGGTGACCCACTTTGCCATTGGGCAAGGGCAGTGGCAAGGGCAAAGGCAAAGCCAACGGTAGCGGACTCGTGGGCAACTCGCTGCCGCCCTCCACCAAAGCGGCATGGCCCGGCCCCTGGAGGCTCTTGGGGGCGCTGTTCTGGTACTTCTTCAAAACACTCGTTATGTCCGGGGTCACGTACTCGGTCATTTTGCAGAGCGAGAGAGCGAGAGCGAGAGAGCGAGAGGGAGAGAGTAACTGTTTTGTGTGTCGCTGGGCGGGCGGCGCGCTTATGGCGGCGTCAGAGGTTCACGTGAGCCAGCGGGAAGAAGAAGAGCAGACATAACCGCAAAACACAATCGCTTGTTGGTGATTCTGTTAACAATTTGGCACATTTTCCATCATTGATTTTCATGTACGAGCATTTTCCGAAATCGGCCAACATTGCCGACGGCATTCATCATTTTTGTCGCGGCGACGACGGCCCGCGGGCAGCCCGAGGACGCGCGGCAGCGGCGGCAGCAGCGGCGGCGGATGAATATGTAGATTTTGTCTAAATTTAAAAACTTTTATTTTTCTTTCGCCGTCGGTCGGTCGGTCGGTGTTAGTTTAATTTCGCACTTTGCTTGCGCGCTTGGCTCTTCCACAAAAATTTCGCCATAAATTAATTTCCACTTTGGCAGCCGCAGCGGGGGGGCGACGGGCGGCGCGACAATACAATTTCTTAATTTCAATTTCGTATTCTTTTAAAACTTTTATCTTTGCGCTGCAAAAAAGACGACACACCGACGGACGAATACACGCGCGCACTTCACACACACACACACACACACAGACGCGACTGGCGAGACGACACACAGACGCCGACAGTCGGTCGGGGCGGCGGTCGGGGGATGCCGCGATGTTTGTGCACCCAACGCACACACACACACACACACACACACACACTACACACTATTTATAAACTTGCAAATATTTTTGCATTGTGGTCGTCGAGTTGGAAGATGGCGGATGGGCGACGGCGGTGGCACGATATTCTTTATATTTATTCCATTTTGAGATGCGAATGTGTTGTTGTTTGATATTCTCTTTTGAAAATGGCCAGGCTTTCAATCTTTTTAGGCTTTTTAGTATATTTTTGACGCAGCGTCCACACAAACACTTCCTTCACTAATGACAGCCGCGGCAAAACTGATAACACTTCAATCATCGGAAGCTGCCATCGGCGGCACATTGCCACTCGATTATTAAGCTTTCGCACGCCGATAACAACTCACCAAGCAATTATGCAGCCCTGTTTTTAATTGCAGGGTTGCACTTGGGACAATGCAACCATGCCATATAAGTTGGAAAACAACTCTGGTTAATATTAATTAATTCATAGCTCTAATATAGCAAAATTGCTTCATCTTTAAACATTCTTTATGTTGTTTAATTTTAATACTCAGAAAAAAGTATTCTTCTAGATGAATTTTATCTTCTTTATTAAATATGCGTAAATACGACAACCCTGGTGGAGTTGTTTTTGTAGGTCGGCTGTTTTTCGACGATTCGTTTTTCCGTGGGCCATTCTAAAAGAGGGAATTTTAGAAATAAATAAAAATGCCAGAGCCGCGCAGCCCTATGGCCAGCTTCGTGCAGTCGGTCCAGAATACAATCGACGGCCCCATCACCTGGTTCCGAGGTGACTGCCACACAAAACCCTCAACCATTACATAATGTGTGCAATAATGTTTTGGCCAATTTTCCAGAATCCATCGTCGAGCCGAACCAACAGAAATACAACTGGTACCACCAGCGCTTCCGCCGCGTGCCCACCATCGACCAGTGCTACACCGACGATGCCGTCTGCCGCTTCGAGGCCGACCAGCAGTTCCGCCGCGATCGCATGGTCGACAACGAGATTGTCAACATTTTGCGCCAGCGCTTCGAGGATTGCATGCTCTACGAGGCCCCCGACCACATGGTCAAGTGCCGCCCGCTGCTCGACCAATACGAGAAGGCCTCCGAGAACTGGTTCATCAAGTGTAAGGCTATCAGAAGAAGCTTATTCGCCACCTCCTCGTTAACTCCCTCTCCCTCCTTTCAGATGGCGACTTGGGCGGCTATGCCAACGCCAAGACGGCCTACATGAAGCAGAAACACCGTCTGATCTGGGAGCGTCGCCACGGCCCCGTCGGCAGCGGCATGAAGGGCGAGGAGCAGGTGGCCCACTAACTCTGCCAGCTGCCTACGTTTTTAGTTAATTGCCCGACGAAATGGAGTCTGTAAAGTGATTGAAAATAATCGAAATGCCTGGACTCTTATTTCTTAAATGTATTGCAAGATTTGTCACCTAGAAAAGGGAGGAATCGCTCACCAGCGCCTGCTGTCAAGAGAGGACTCTGGGGACGGACAATTCAGCTAATCGAGACGAGCGGTTTGTTCATTAGGCTTTTCTTGATCTTGGCCAGGGCCTTGGCCTTCTCGTCGGTGGGTTTCTTCTCCTTGTTCTTGGGCCCCAGCGGAATCATTGTGGTGTCAATGAGCCGCCTGCGGAAGTTCTTGTAAAACTGCAGGACCTGCGCATTGGCCCACACCTGCTTGGAGTCGAAGTCCAAGATCCTCACCGACTCCAGCGACTTGGCCCGCGACAAAGCCACGTACGCCTGCCCGGCCTCGAACACCTTGGACAGCGACATCTCCACGCAGTCCAAGGTGAGCCCCTGGCTCTTGTGTATGGAGAAGGCCCAGGCCAGTTTGAGGGGCACCTGCCGGCGCGTGAGCAGCCCCCCAGTGGCCGTCTTGATGGTCCACTTCTCATGCTTGCAGGCGTACTCCTGGTTGCTCTTGAACCGCACAATCGGCAGGCCCTTCTCCAGGCGCACCACCACCCCGCGGGCCCCGTTCACCAGGCCCGTGGCGATGTTTATGTTCTTCAGCAGCATCACCTGGGCATTCACCTTGAGGTAAAGCTGGGCCGGGGCCTGGACTTGCTGGTCGAGCTGCTTGGACATGCTTTCGTCGGAGTCTTCGGAGCGGAAGAGCACCTTGTCCCCGCTGAGATTCTCTAGCTTCGACTCGTTGATCGAGTTGGCGTCGTTGGTGTGGGAGCAGAGCTGCGTGGCCAGGATGCCGTCGCCCTCGATCTTCTGCCGCGAAGTGGCCACCAGCCGCTGGGTGATCGTCTCGTTCACATGGCCAATCCGCAGGTGGTTGAGGATGCGCACGAACTCCGGGTCCGACTGGCGGTGGACCTGCTTCAGCTCGAAGACGCTCTGGATGCAGCTCTCCCAGGCCGAGGACTGGAAGCAGAAGCGCTGCTGGGGGGGCGAGCCCAACCCACCAAAGTCTGTCTTGACCACCGGCGGCAGCTGCAGGAAATCTCCACAAAGAATGAGCTGGATGCCGCCAAAGGGACGGTCATTGCGGCGGATGTGGCGGGCCACCGCCTCAATTTTCTGTGGAGACGGAAAGTTGAGACATTTGACATTTTAATTTTGACTTAAACTCACCTCGAAATACTGTCCGTCCACCATGGAAATCTCGTCTATAATCAGTCTTTTGCACTTGCGCCAGGTCTGGCCGGCCACGGGGCGGGAGGCCAGCTCAATGCAGCGCTGCATGGTTCCATGGCCATCGCCGATGCCGGCAAAGGAATGCAGAGTGGTGCCGCCGATTAGACAGGCAGCCACGCCCGTGGAGGCCGTGGCCACGGTGCCCTCGGGCGGCAGGGCCGAGATGATCTTGCGCAAGAGGAAACTCTTGCCCGTGCCGGCCGATCCGGTGAAGAAGACATTCCTGCCGGAGGTGCAGGCCCGCAGGACCTCCAGTTGCTCGTCGCACAGGCGCAGGGAGGCCTCGCCGTCCACTGAAGAGGACTGGGTGTAGAGCTTCTTGGCGGCTGGGACGGCAGTTTCCCCGCTGGATTTCAGGTCTTCTGGGCGCCGCCTCTTCACCGCCTGGGGCGAGGGCGTGGTGGTGGTTCCGCGTGGCAGTAGGCCGGCTTTTTTACGCGCCAAAATCATTTCGGCCGTGGTTACGGGGGAGATTTCCTCGAAGCTGCTCGGCTTGCCGGACAGCATGTGCTCCCTGAGCTTCTTCTGCATGGCGGCTTCGCTGGGCTCAGTCTGGTCGTTGCCATTCATCTTGATGAAAATCATGCGTAGGAAATACATAAGCGGGCCGGGCGGGGCATTCGAGAGGTACAGAGAGCAATGCTCAGTCTTGAAGTTGAAGGTGGCCTTGCCCTCGGCCATGAACTTCTTGTGGACCATGATGTCCTTCATTTTAAATTTCAGGGGCTTCAGCTTCTCCGGCGTCACCTCCAGGAACATTTCCCGGAGATCGTTTCGCACCAGACGCAATGTGGCTGTGCGGTAGGCCAACTTGCGGCCCGGCTGGCCTACGGCATTTGACCATTGTATATTCACCGCACACGTAAGCACGGCATCGTTAAGATCCATTTTAATTTACAATAATTCACTAATCGAAAATTTAAGCCGCGGACAAGCGTTCTTTGTGTGGTGAAAACATGGGTGCAAGCAAAAGTATCGATAAAGATCGGCTTCTTTCAGAATATCGATACCTTAAAAACATATGGTTTTGAGGAGTCCGCCGAAAACTGCAACCCTACTTTAACCGATAGTGCCGAAAAGCAACTCTGCTGTGCAGATCGGTAGCGTTTTTGCCGGCAGGCGGCAGCACCGTTTCCAAATACGTTTGGTTCGCTTTAATTTTAAAAGAGATTTTTAATCTTCAGTCGCAATTGAAAGAGAAAACACTTAACATCGTCCCGCGCAACAATATCAAAATAAATTAAATTAAATCAAATCCTTTGAAGCCCCGCATTATCAACGCGAGTGGGCCTGTCCATCCACCATGGTTATCGAAATTCAATTCGCCAATGAATTGCCTGTGTCGTCCAGGCATCGGAACATTAAGCGCTTCCTGCAAAGGTTGTTCTTCTTCATCTTGAACACTGCATTCCTGTCGATGCTCGTGACCACTTTGGTGGAGAAGCGAATAGAAAGAAAGCACCACGTTTACATTGCCAAAGACATAATCAAAAGTGAGCCATTCGATTATGCAGACCGCGTATCGAAATCCCCGTTACGTGATGCAAAATTAATCTACCAATACAGCAAGCTGCAAGACGCAGGGACTGTACTTCAAACCCTCAGGGACAGCCAAGAAAACAGTCTCACGGACACTACGGCCGTGCTCTCAAGGACATACAAGGACTGGCATGACTACGAGGCCATAGCAGCGGACAAGGCCCGCTTCGGGATAGGGGAACAGGGCCGTCCGGCCAAGAACGATCCTGCCGAGAAGGCTCTCGAGCGCCTGCTGTGGGAAAAGAATGGCTTCAATGGTCTGCTCTCCGACAGGATCTCCCTCAACCGTTCCATGCCCGACGTGCGCCATCCCGAGTAAGAACTTTTGGCATTCCCATGACCCTCGATTAACCTCGAATCTCCATAGTTGCCGGGCGCGACTGTACCTGGCCACCTTGCCCAGCGTCACTGTGGTCATCATCTTCTTCAACGAGCACTTGAGTGTCCTGCTGCGCTCCGTTTATAGCGTCATCAACCGCTCTCCTCCTGAGCTGGTCAAGCAGATCATCCTGGTCAACGATGGCAGCGAACGCTCTTTAAGGGAGCAGGTGGCCAACTTCATTGGCACTTACCTCTCCCATTTGGTGACGCTCGTCAACAACCCCCGGAGGTTGGGGCTGATCCGCGCCCGACTCGAGGGCGCCAAGGTGGCCACCAACGAGGTGATCGTGTTTCTGGACTCCCACATCGAAGCCACCCACAACTGGCTGCCTCCCTTGATCGAGCCCATCGCCATCAACCACAAAGTGGTCACCGCCCCGCTCATTGACATCATAAACTATTCAACCTTCGCCTATCAGAAGCTGAGTGAAGGCGGCTTGCGTGGAGGCTTCGACTGGGATCTCTCGTTCAGATCCCTCTCAGTTCTGCCCCAGGACGAAAAAGAGCCTGCCCAGCCCTTCCGCAATCCCGTGATGATGGGCGGCCTCTTGGCCATCAACAGAGCCTTCTTCTGGGAACTCGGCGGCTACGACGAGGAGCTGGACATCTGGGGCGGGGAGCAGTACGAGCTCAGCTTCAAGATTTGGATGTGCGGTGGAGTGCTGCTGGAAGTTCCCTGCTCCCGGGTGGGCCACATCTTCCGGGACGAGAAGAAGCAGCCGCCTGAGCCTGTGGGCTACAACTACCTCGCTCGGGTAAGGAAACTTCAGGTCCTTGCAGGTCCCCACATAACTTTAAGTCTCTTTGTAGAACATCAAACGCGTGGCCGAGGTCTGGATGGATGAGTACAAGCATTACGTCTACACACGGAGCTTTGATATGTACAACAATACGGACGCGGGGGATTTGAGCAAACCGCGGGCCGTGCGCGAGCGTTTGCAGTGCAAGTCGTTCCATTGGTTCATGACGGAAGTGGCGCAGGACTTCCTGGAGGCTTTTCCACCGTTTCCGCCGCCCAGCTTTGCCTCGGGGGTGCTTATGAATGAGGGCACCCACAGCTGCCTGGACACCATGGCCCGGTTCCCCATTAAGCCCGTGGGCATGTTCCATTGTGCGGAGAACCACACGAACCCGCAATCCAATCAGTTTTGGTTGCTGTCGAGCAAATTTGAGATTCGGCTGAACTTTTATACGACTTGCCTGGATGTCTTTGACCACAAGCCGAACGCCCAGGTGCTGCTGTGGGGGTGCCACGAGCAGGAGGGCAACCAGTTGTGGCACTACAACCGTAAGAAGAAGTGGATCGTCCATGGCCGCCGGGGGACGCGGTGCCTGGAGGTGGTGGGCGAGGGCGTGACGGCCTCCGTCTTCGTCAACGAGTGTGTGGCGGGCAACCCGCGGATGCAGTGGAGCTTCGGGGCCGTCAACGAGTCATTGTTAGATCGCCTTACCGCGCAACTTTAATATCACTAGTTAGTGCCCTGGCACATCCACTCACGATTGTTAAAATTTAAGTTCGAATAAAAACTCAACTGAAAATATTCGATTGCCTTATTCGCGGGAAACCAGAGTTGTCGTGTTGGCGATTCTTTGCGAAACTAAACGAAATCGGGTAGGGTGGCAGCTCTACCGCCCAAGGCAGAAACTCAACTGAAAAAAGATTGCCTTGTTCGCGGGAAACCAGAGCTGTCGTGTTGCGGTTTTTTTGCGAAGCTTAACAAAGTCGGGTAGGGTGGCAGCTCTGACGCCCAAAGCGAAATGGGAAACAGAGAGCAAATTAATATTTTCCTGGGAAGTTTTAGGTAATTAGTTTATCAAACTTTCAATTTAAATTCCTATTTATTTTATTGCAGTTTTGCTGAATTCAACACTTGGTTATTTTGCCCACAGATGGCAGCACACGTTTCTGAAATTCGTTTCGCTGTGGCTTGAAAATCGAAAAAGTCTCAGTCGCAATTGGAAGTGAAAACGTTTAAGGTCGAATCTTTCCCGAAATTCCTATAAAATATGCCAGCTTTGTCTTATTAGCCTCGAACTATCATGGTGCTTGAAAGCGAACTCCCCCACGAAGGACATTCCAGGCAGCGTTATTTTAAACGCGCTATACAGAAATTTATTCTCTTCCTTATCAACACGGCCATCCTCTCCTTGCTGGTGACCACTTTGGTGGAGAAGCGCCTGGAGAAGTTCCTGTTTGAGAGAACAAAGCTCAGAATCGAGCCATTCGATTACGCAGATCGAGTTGCGAAAGCCTCATTACGTGATCCACAATTAACCTACCAATACAGCCAAGAGCAGAAGCCAACAAATGCGCTGCCAGCGAAGCCAGAGAGCGAAGCGAAACTCGATCTGGAGGAGCTCAAGCTCAAAGACGACGCTGTGTTCCGGCTGCCCACGGTTCCAGGGATGCGCAAGGACTGGCACAACTACGAGGCCATGGCAGCGGACCGAGCGCGCTTTGGGATTGGCGAACAGGGCCGCCCGGCCAAGAACGATCCCGCCGAGAAGACCCTGGAGCAGCACATGAAGGACAGGAACGGCTTCAACGCCTTGCTCTCTGACAAGATCTCTGTAAACCGCTCGCTACCGGACATCCGCCATCCGGAGTAAGTTCCTTGGATTTTTGAAACAAAAGCTTTTTATCTCCTCGATCCTTCCTCAGTTGCAGGGCGCGACTGTACCTGACCAGCCTGCCCAGCGTCACTGTGATCTTCATCTTCTTCAACGAGCACTTCAGCGTCCTGCTGCGGTCCATTTACAGTGTCATCAACCGTTCCCCCCCGGAGCTGCTCCAGCAGATCGTCCTGGTCAACGATGCCAGCGACCGCGAGCACCTCAAGGAGCAGGTGGAAAGCTTCGTGAGCACCCACCTGGCCCATTTGGTGAAGATCGTGAACAACCCCCGCAGGTTGGGGCTGATAGGCGCGCGGCTTGAGGGGGCCAAGGTGGCCACCAGCGAGATCCTCGTCTTTTTCGACTCCCACATCGAAGCCAACTTCAATTGGCTGCCGCCGCTGATCGAGCCCATTTCCCTGAACCGCAAGGTGGCCACCTCACCGATCATAGACTCAATCGACCATGACTCCTTTGCCTACAGCACAATGACCAACGCAGGATATCGCGGAGGATTCGACTGGCGCATGAATTACGCCTTCTTGCCGATTCTGCCCGAGGACAGCGTGGATCTCTCCCAGCCCTACCGCAGCCCCGTGATGATGGGCGGCCTGTTCGCCATCAACCGGGAGTTCTTCTGGGACCTGGGAGGCTACGACGAGGAGCTGGACATCTGGGGCGGCGAGCAATACGAACTCAGCTTCAAGATTTGGATGTGCGGGGGAATGCTGCTGGATATTCCCTGCTCCCGGGTGGCTCATATCTTCCGGGCCTTTCAAGTCAGCCGGGGAGAACCTCGGAACTATAATTACCTCGCGCGGGTAAGCTGATCCGTGAGAGTCCTCAGCAGATGACCTAATGACCTTTGATTTTAGAACAACAAGCGCGTGGCCGAGGTCTGGATGGACGAATACAAGCACTATTTGTATGGCCGCGACTTTGACATGTACAACAAAACGGATGCCGGGGATCTGACCAAGCAGCGGGCGCTGCGTGAGCGGCTCAAGTGCAAGTCCTTCCACTGGTACATGACCGAGGTGGCTCCTGATTTCCTGGAGAAGTATCCACCCATAATCCCCCCCAGCTATGCCTCCGGGGCTTTGATAAACTTGGCCACCTTGGCCTGCCTGGACAACCTGGGCCAGCGGCCCATCGAGCCGGTGGGCTTGTATGTGTGCGCCGAGAACATATTGAATCCCCAGCCGAATCAATTCTGGCTGCTCTCCAACAACCGCGAGCTGCGCCTGCGGGACGACGTGGTCTGTCTGGATGTCTTCGATTACAGGCCGAATGCCTCGGTGCTGCTGTGGGGTTGCCACTCGCAGGCGGGCAACCAGCTGTGGTACTACAACCGGGAGAAGCAGTGGGTCGTCCACAAGCTCGATGGCCAGCGGTGCCTAGAGGCCATCGGCACTGGTGTCTACTTGAATTATTGTGATGCCGGCAACGAGCGGATGAGGTGGAAGTTCGGGGCCGTCAACGACGCGATGCTCGATCATTTCTTTGACGGCATCTAGTGGCGCCATCTAGGGGATTGAGCTGTGGCAGGCAATGCTTTGGACTATAGCTAAATGCTCGCCAGGTGGCGCCAGTTGGCTTTAAATCGAAATAAAAATAGAAATAAAAAAATATAAAAAAAAATAAATATGTGTATAAAATATATAATCCATTTAATCTACTAAAAATCTTATTTAAAATACTGCATTTATTTAAATTTAACATTTTGCCCCACTGTGCAGCGTATCCAACGGTTAATTATAATTTCTACCGACTGTGCCGAAATCGAGCCCAGCAGTTGCCTTTCCGCTGTGGAATTTAACACGTCACTTGCCGCTCGAAATTTCCTAGATCCCGGCCATGGTCGGCTCGAAGGATCCCGGCCCAGGATGCGGCCACTTGCACTACTTGCGGGCCTACAAGTCCCAGCCGCTGAAGAACCGCGCCCTGAGGCGTATGGTCCGCAAACTGATCCTCACGCTGCTCACGATCGTGCTGATCTCCCTGGTGGTCACGATCATCGTGGAGCGGCGCTTGGGGAGCCTGCGGCAGATTCTGGTTACCGAGGTCGATTTGGGAGTTACGAACTCCACTCCCGCGCCAGCCACTCGCCACTCCGTGGAGCCGCTGCGCCTGCCCATACCCAGGGGCCCGCGGCGGGACTGGAACGACTACGAGGCTCTTAAAGCTGAGAACGCCCGCAAGGGGCCTGGGGAGCAGGGCAAGGCCGCCACCAACAGCCCCGCGGAGAAGGACATAGAGCAGCAACTGTACGACCAGAACGGCTTCAATGCCCTGCTCTCGGACAAGATATCCGTGAACCGATCCTTGCCCGACATACGCAACCAACAGTGAGTAGAATAAACACCGCTTCTTGTTTAGTTACCGTTATTTCCGCAGCTGCCTGAAGCGACTGTACCTGGCCAAGCTGCCGGACGTCAGTGTTATCATCATTTTCTTCAACGAGTACTTCAGCGTGCTCCTGCGCACGGTCTACAGCATTGTGAACCGCACGCCGCCGGAGCTGCTCAAGCAGATTATCCTGGTCAACGACTTCAGCAGCCGCAGGACCCTAAAAGAGCAGGTGGATGTTTTCATGACCGCCCATTTGCCTAACCTGGTAACGGTAATCCACAACACCGAGCGTCTGGGGCTGATTGGAGCCCGCCTGGCGGGCGCCCGCATAGCCACTGGGAAAGTCCTTGTCTTCTTTGATTCCCACATCGAGGTGACCCACAATTGGCTGCCCCCGCTGATCGAGCCCATTGCCCTGAATCCCAACATCACCACCTGCCCGCTGATCGACACCGTGGAGCATGCCACGTTCAAGTTTAGAGGCGGCAAGATGGGCGCCCGCGGGGGCTTCGACTGGAAGCTCATCTACAGGACCCTGCCAGTGCTGAAGGAGGACGTCAAGGACATGTCGCAGCCCTACCGCAACCCTGTGATGCTGGGCGGGCTCTTCGCCATAAGCAGGAAGTTCTTCTGGGACCTGGGAGGCTACGACGAGGAGCTGGACATCTGGGGCGGGGAGCAGTACGAGCTCAGCTTCAAGGTTTGGATGTGCGGCGGAATGCTGCTGGACATTCCCTGCTCCCGGGTGGGCCATGTCTTCCGGGGGCCCAGGAAGAAGTCGCCCAATCCCCGCAACTACAACTTCGTCACGAGGGTGAGGGCAGTAATCCCTGAAGGATCTTTCCTTTTAAAGCTTTGTGGTCTTTGCAGAACAACAAGCGGGTGGCGGAGGTTTGGATGGACGAGTACAAGGAGTTCGTCTATGCCCGGGGGCGCGGGCGTTACGAGAGCATCGATCCCGGCGATCTCACGGCCCAGCACGCGCTGAGGAAGCGGCTGAACTGCAAGTCCTTCCACTGGTTTGTCACGGAAGTGGCCTTTGACTTTGTGGCCAAATTCCCGCCGGTCGATCCGCCCAGCTTTGCCTGGGGCACCGTCAAGCATCTGGACAGCGGTCTCTGCCTGGACACCCTGAGCCAGGGACAAAAGAACCCTGTGGGCTTGTATGTGTGCTCCCGGAAGCCGAATAACCCCCAGGATGCCCAGTTCTGGGTCCTCAGCGCCTTCCGCGAGCTGCGCCTGAACTACTACACTACATGCCTGGAGATCCAGAACACCAAGGCCAACGCCACCGTGTGGATGTGGAACTGCCATGTCCTGGAGGGCAATCAGTATTGGTACTACGACAGGAAAAACCAGTGGCTGGTGCAGGGCAAGGATGGCAACCGCTGCCTCGAGGGCTTTGTCAGCGGCAACAATCGCTCGGTGGTCACCAACACCTGCGATGCCAAGAACAATCGGATGCGTTGGGTGTTCGCCAACATTGACCACAAACGGCTCGACAGGTTCTTCGCCAATACAACTAACTAGGGGGAGGGGAAAACTTTTGCTTTTTTTACCGTTTAAATAAATATTTAACTCGCGGAAAATAACTGCACCGAGACGTCGTCGCCTTTGATTACTTTACTTCGATATTTGATACTCAAATAGGCGGCGGCTGGCACGCGAATAGTCGAATATCGTAAGTATCGATATTTCTGCGTGAATATCGGCTGCCAGGGTTGCCCACCAGGTGGCGTGCGTTTATTGGCGTGGCGAATTTAATGCTCATTCAAAATTTTGCCAGCCTCGACAGCAGGTGAGTTGCGTTTGGCGGAATTTAATTAATATTTTTTTTTTAATATTTAAACACCTGCGAACGCGCCCGCCAGCCAACGCAGCAATGCAAACACAAAATAAGCCAACGCCACCTCCGCCTCTGATAGCCAAATGAAAAGTGAAAAACCATGTTCAAAAATTTTCGAC
This sequence comes from Lissocephala sabroskyi, assembly GCA_037075105.1. Lineage (NCBI taxonomy): Eukaryota > Metazoa > Arthropoda > Insecta > Diptera > Drosophilidae > Lissocephala > Lissocephala sabroskyi. Next base: position 18,521 of record JBAMCP010000980.1, read on the forward strand.
CAAAATTTTTATCTGCCTCGGAAGAGTCACAGTGGCGGCGGTGGTCCCAACCGGCAAACCAACCACTTAAACTAATGAAAATGCCACGCAGTGGAAACCCCGAAAAACTTTTATGACCAGACACAGACTCTGTGCCCCTCGCCGCGAAGAGATGGCCCTAAAGAAGCGCTACGTGAAACGGGTCCTGCGCAAGCTGTTCCTGTCCATCCTGGCCATCGTGGCCGTCTCCATGCTGGTCACCTGGATGGTGGAGAAGCGCATGGACAGCCGGCGGGCTGGGCCAGCCCACAGCGAGGACACTTTAGACCCCAACGGGGATCCCGTGACTCCGCCCTTCAAGGGCCACAACATTCGGCCCACCCGCAGGCCAGCCCGCCCGCCCTTCCAGGATCGAAATTCCGTCAGAGAGGCAGAACCCGCCCCTGCTCCAGCCCCAGCCGAACCCGCCCAGCCTTCGGCTGACAAAATGAAACCCTTCAAGCTGCCCGAGGCTTTGGGGCCGCTCAAGGACTGGCACGACTACCAGGCCATGAAGGCGGACAGCGAGAGGGTGGGGCTGGGGGAGCAAGGCGCGGCCGTGACTGTGCCGCCCGAGGACAAGGAGCTGGAGGCGCTCAAGTTCCTGGACGACGGCTTCAACGGGCTCATCTCCGAGCGCATTTCCATCAACCGCTCAGTGCCCGATGTCCGCCATCCCGAGTGAGTCTTCTGATCCTCTCCTGATCCTCAACTCAAGTCTGTTTTGTCCTTAGCTGCAAGCATCGCCTCTACCTGGCCCAGCTGCCCAACGTCAGCGTGATCTTCATCTTCTTCAACGAGCACTTCACCACCCTCCTGCGCTCGGTTTATAGCATCCTGAACCGCACGCCGCCGGAGCTGCTCAAGCAGATCGTCCTGGTCAACGACGGCAGCGACCGGGAGCACCTCAAGCAGCAGGTGGACGACTACGTGGCTGCCCATTTCCCAGATCTGGTGACGGTGGTCCACAATCCCGAGCGCCTGGGCCTGATCACCGCCAGGTCGGTGGGCGCCCGGGTGGCCACGGGGGAGGTGATGGTTTTTTTTGACTCCCACATCGAAGTGAACTACAATTGGCTGCCCCCCTTGCTGGATCCCATAGCCAGGGATTCTAAAATCGTCACCTGCCCGCTGGTGGATCTCATCAGCAACAAGGACTTTGCTTATGGAGGCGGCGACCAGACCGGCTCCCGTGGCGGCTTCGACTGGCGGTTCTTCTACAAGCAGCTGCCTGTCCTGGCCATCGACGCCGTGGATCCCTCCCAGCCCTACCGCAGCCCCGTGATGATGGGCGGGTTGTTTGCCATCAACCGGGAGTTCTTCTGGGATTTAGGAGGCTACGACGAGGAGCTGGACATCTGGGGCGGGGAGCAGTACGAGCTCAGCTTCAAGATTTGGATGTGCCATGGGATGATGCTGGACGTGCCCTGCTCCCGGGTGGCCCACATCTTCCGCGGGGAGATGAGGCCCCGCCCGAATCCCCGCAAGTACAACTTTGTGGCCAGGGTGAGTCGGTCAGCCAAACTCTGGTATCAAAATCCTTTATAGGGTTCCTAATCTTCCCAGAACCACAAGCGCGTGGCGGAGGTTTGGATGGACGAGTACAAGGAGCACGTTTATATGCGGGACCGGGCCACCTACGACAACATAGACGCGGGCAATCTCACCAAGCAGCGGGCGGTGAGGGAGCGGCTGAAGTGCAAGTCCTTCCACTGGTTCATGACCGAGGTGGCCCCGGACTTCCTGGAGAAGTTCCCGCCCATACCACCGCCTACTTTTGCCTCGGGGGCCTTGAAGAATTTACACACCCAATCCTGCCTGGACACCATGAACCGCCCGGCCGAGCAGGCCGTTGGGTTGTATCCTTGCGCTTTGAACCTCACCCATCCCCAGGGCAACCAGTTCTGGGAGCTGTCCAAGGACAACGAGGTGCGCATCTACGCCCAGAGCAACTGCCTGGACGTCCAGGACAACAAGCCCAATGCCACCGTCTGGATGTGGAGCTGCCACAATTTGGGCGGCAACCAGTTCTGGACCTACAACCGCCAGCGCCAGTGGGTGGTCCACCAGAGCTCCCGCTGCCTGGAGGCCATCGGCCAGGGCAGCGACTTGGCTGTGGTGGTCAACGAGTGCGACCCCAACAACCCGCGGATGCTGTGGACCTTCGGCACCATCAACGAGGCTCTGCTCGACTCAGTCACCGAGCTGCCGAAGAATTGAGAGAAGACGCAGAATGGGAATGGATGGCGGGTTCGTTGATCGTGGCGAAGGTTTCGCTGGCGACGCTTAATTAAATTTCATTTCGCTTTCTTAATCGAGGAGCGCGCGCGCGCCTTTCTCTTCCTCCGGAATTCGTCTGGCGTTGGACGTCAGCGCGGCTTCTTATCGCCTGAACTTGAGATCGGGCCGGCCAGATGTCGATCGCCGAGCATTGAATGATGTAATTTCACGGCCAGTTAACATCACCCGATGAATTGCCTCCTCGAGTTCACGTGAGGATAGTGGGAGGGATCTTGGGACATCGGAAATTGATTCGGTGATCACTTAAGATCGCTTATTGGATCTGGATTGGATTATTCAAACGAAGGATTCTTTGCGGTTTCCTACCAGAGATCAGTTGAGCTTTCAATAAGGTCCTTAAGCCTAAGAAGATCCTCGGCAAATCTCCACTCACAGAGAAGTTCTTCTAAGGACTTCCAAGTGGATCTTGACATATGAAATTGATTCGGTGATCACTTAAGATCGTTTATTGGATCTATTTTGTACCATTCAAAAAGAGACTTCTTTGCGATCTCCAACCAGCGATCATTTGAGCTTTCAATATGGTCATTCAGGCTAACAAGATCCTCGGAAAATCTCCATACTCAGTAGAGTTCTTTAAGGGACCTTAAAGTAGAGCTTGACATGGGAATTGGATTGGATGATCACTGATTGGATCTATTTTGCATTATTCTAAGGAACGCTTCTTTGTGGTTTCTCAGCAGCGATCAGTTGATCTTTCACTAAAGTCCTTAAGCCTTAACAAGATCCTCGGCAAATCTCCAGATTCAGTGGAGATCTTTGAAATACCTCCAAGTGGATCTTGACATGAGAAATGGACTGGGTGATCACTTAAGATGGCTTCTTGGATCTATTTTAATCGATTCAAGGTTCAAGGATTGCAGGTTCCTCTGCGATCTCAAAGCAGCGATCAGTTGAGCTTCCCATAAGGAAGCCTAAGGAGCCTAAGCCTAACAAGATCCTCGACAAATCTCCACACTCAGTTGAGTTCTTTAAAGGATCTACAAGTGGAACTTCAGTAAGATCGCTTGTACTATTTAAACGCAGGCGGTTTCTCCCTAGCGATCAGTTGATCCAGTTGATCAGTCCTTAAGCCTAACAAGATCCTCGGCAAATCTCCAAACTCAGTGGAGAACTTTAAGAGACCTTCAAGTGGATCTTGACATGTAAAATGGATTGGGTGATCACTTAAGATCACTGAGATTGCTTATTGGATCAATTATAATCGATTTAAATGCAGGTTTTTTTTTCTGGTTCCCCACCAGCGATCAGTTCACCTTTTATTAAGGTCCTTAAGCCTAACTAGGTCCTCACTTATCAGCGGCATTCTTAACTAACATTTCTGCTGTTCACTCAACTGCTCAAGACTGCAGAATTCACAGAAATGCTTAATGAGTCTTCCTTTGTGCAACTCCACTGCCCATTTGCCTTTTTGCTTAGTTCCTTAATTTAAAACCTTAATCAAGTGTCCTATAAGCTATTTTAATTTGTTCACTGCTCTGTCAGCTGAACTGCCACTTGCACAGCCGCTGCAGACTTCATGGAACTGAATTCTCCGAGACAAACTGCGGGCAGCTGTGCAAATGCGGAGCTGCTCATTTTGAACAGCTGAAAATTTAATTATGCAAAAGTTGAAGCTTTCAATTAGAAGATCTCAGAGCTCTTCTATCAATTGCTTCTACGTCCATCAGTTACTCCTTTGAATCCTTTATCAGGCAGTTAATTCTCCACAACTGCTCAACTCTCCACTCAACTAAGCATTTCCTTGACTTCAGTTGAGCAGTCTCAGAAGTCTTCTGTCAGTTGCTTCCCCGTCTAACACTTCGTCCTTAGAGTCCTTTATTAAGCCGTCTATTCCTCCACAAAACTGCCTGCTCACCACTCCACTCTCCTCCACCTTCCGTTGACATCCGTTGAGTCTCCTCTTTGCGGTGTTGCTGAGATTTCTGCGGGCTGTTCAACTGCTCGTCTTTCTCATTCGGTGAACTCTTCGATTATGCAGTCGCCATGCAGTCTGCTTGAGTTTTTTAAGGTGATTGAACTTTTCCACTACCGAAATCGCGGGGAAGACCCGCCTCCTCCGGCGATTAGAAGCCGCAGCCGCTCAGCTCTCCGCGCAATCTAAACAATGCAATGGAGCAAATTTGTTTGGCTGTCAAATTCGCATAAACAAATCCGAAGCAGCGCGGCTGTCCGTCGGCGTCCGTCCGTGCGGCGTATGTGGGTCATCGACGCCAGCAGCCCAAAAATAGGAGAGCCCCTTGAATCGGGGGAGGGGGGCTGGCGGGGCCCACGCAAGCGGTTCGTGCGATTTCATCAGAATTCGCTCTTGATTATTTTAATACAAAAACTAAAAACAAACTAAAACTCGAAGACGCTCCCCCCGCCGCTGGCAAACAGTCGACGTTTTCCTAAGACGCATTTACGGGTTTTGGCCTGCAACGCAATTCGCGGCGCCAAACAACCGGACGGCAGGTACAAGCACAGAATGAGGTGAGCCCGGCTGAGTCGCCGGGGGATGATAAGCGGCGCCGGCCCAGTGCCGAAATATCAGATTAGCGGAGAGCGAGCAGCGGCAGCGCTGCCGGCAGACACGTAGGCCCGGCCAAGCATTATGTTGGTCGAGAGAGCAGCGGCCTACGTGACGGAGAGCAGGGGTCGGGAAAGCCGGAAAAAAAGAAACCACAGGTGGGCTGAACCAACGCACGTGGTTTTTTCGACCTTGTCCGAAATTCACACAGCAGCCGAGGCCTTGACGAGTGCCACGTGGCGCCCTCTGGCGGGCGAGGGGGGCAAACGCGCCCATTGATCTGCGCAGCCAATTTCGCCGGGCGGACGCAAATAGCCGGCGATTAAACGCATTTACAAGAAATTCTAAAAAGTGTCGTCAATCCGGACGCCCCCGCATGTAGGCATCTTCTACGTCAGCAGAGGGGAACGTGCCGTTATGCCAAATTCGAAGACACGTGCAGGGGAGAAGAGTTTGTCTTCAAAATCCAAAGCGGGTTAGTAATTTGTTTACCAATAAATTCGAGCCGGGCCATAAACGAGAAAAACAACAACTGGCCAAGAGGCGATTGCAACAGCCAAGAAATTTCTGAAAACAAAACAACAAGAGTCGCCGGCTGCTTGTTTGTCATAACAACCCCAGCACCGCCCTCCCCATCCCCTTCACAGTACAGAAACTGCGCACAAATTCCGTAGAACACAAAAACAGCCACTCAGCTGCGCTCGCTCTCCGCCAGGCGGCGCTCTCGCTCGCGCGCACTGAGAGAGCGAGAGAGCGCAAAGTATAAAAGGCGGCCGCAGGCCAGCGAGCAAATCAAACCAAACGCAGCCAGCAAAGCGAACGGTCGACGGTGGAGCTCGCACAAAAAAACCCAAAACGCAATTGCAGTTCCCAGCTAACGGAATTTCTTCCAATTAATTTAATAAAATAAAATAAAATGTCTGCTTCGCCGACTGCACGCCAGGCCGCCAGCTACGCCTTGCCCGTGGCGAGGACCAAGAAGATTCTCATCTCCGACCCCATCCAGATGCCCGAGGTCTACTCCTCCACCCCCGGAGGCACCATCTACTCGACCACTCCTGGCGGTAAGTAAACAAAAGCCTCCAGGGAGATAAGAACTCACATGTGCGCCGCGGTGATTCACTCACCTCAGATGACCGCTTATCTCTGCCGGGGATGTTGACATTCTGCTGGGAAGTCTTACTAATTTTCTTTATTATCTTTTTCCAGGTACCAAACTGATCTATGAGCGGGCTTTTATGAAGAACCTGCGGGGCTCGCCGTTGAGCCAGACGCCGCCCAGTAATATTCCCAGCTGTTTGATGCGCGGCACCCCGCGAACCCCCTTCCGGAAGTGCGTGCCCCCACCCACTGACCTGGTGCAGAAGACGCAGTCGCTGAAGATCGAGGAGCAAGAGCAGTTCCAGCTGGAACTGTAGGAACTGCCATTAGCCGTATTGGATACTTTTTGATATTACTCTAGTTACCTAAAGCGCCCCCACCCCTCACCCCCAGCACCGCCATCTTAGTTAACGGAAAGCCTCTCTCACCTTTCGGTCATATTGACTGAGACTCGTTTTTTTGTATATTTATCAACGTGAATGTTATCTAGTTTAATTATTAATAATAAAAAGAAACATCAACAAAGAAAATCCACAACCGGTTCGATTGAAATCTTATCGCTCTGGGGAACCTTGGATGGCACAAAAACTCCTCTGACTCACCGAAGAAAGCAGAACCACTTCACCTTGGCGGCGGCGATCGGCGGTTTAATGCCCTCGGGGCGGGCGCTCTCCCCGGCCGGCAACGTGCGTGGCACAAAGTTTATTCGCGAATGTTTGGCATTGAGAGCCGGCGAAACGAAGAAGGCGCGGCAAAGTCGCCCCGCTAGAATTAAATAACTGCGCAATTCGGAGAGGCCACCCCACCCACGCCCACGGCCCGGCACATGTGCGCGTGCCAGCGACGCCGACGCCGACGTCGACCGCGAGCATAAACAAAATCGCCCAAGCGACTTTATTGCGACTGAATAATTGCCGTTCCCACACCCGCAGCGGCTGACAGCCGTGCGCCGGCAATTGGGCATTTGCTCCAAACATTTACACACACACAGTCGTCGTACATTAACCGTTAGGATGCCGGCTAGCCGCCTTACATTGCCCGCTTAGGCTGCCCCCTGCGCGAGAAAGAGACAACCATAGTGCACACCGTGGGACCTGCAGTTGCCTGCAAATGCGCAAGCAACTTTGCGGGGGTGAAGATTTTATGCACTTTGTTTCACACACACACACACACGTACACACAGTGAGCAAAAATCAAAACAATAATAATAATTAAGGCGCCGCCCGCTTGGCCTCATTTGAAACCGCAAAAACAGCACAGCCGTCTGGATAAACAAACTCTTCTTCTTCTACCCGCGCATATCGGTTATCGCAAGGCGAGTAATCGAAATAAAATTATACATATCAATTAAATTAAATTAATAGAAATTTAATATTTCTTATTTATTTTTATAAATGCGCTGTCTCCTGGGCTGACGTCACGCGCTCTGTCTACGAATTAAAGTGCAGCATACTTTCGAGAGCGGCCTAAAACAAAACTCAAGATCTTTTGAAATTGGGAACATTATTTTAAAGGGTTTTTATTCCAAAACTGCTCGGCTTTTAGATCAAATAGATCTCACAGTCTATAGGTAAATTTCCCACACTTTTCTGAAACTGTTATACTTAAAGGTCCCAAAACTCCAAGCAGCCTAAAACAAAACTCAAGATCATTTGACATAAGGAACTTCATTTTAAAGAATTATTCCTCCAAATCGATCTCTCAGTCTATAAGTAAATTTCCCACACTTTCCTGGAACTTAAAGCTCCCAAAACCCCCTCCTCCTGCTCTGAGTGTTCGGTTGGTTCTTGAGAGTTAAGAGATCTCTATTCCGATAATAATTATTTTAGATCCTTTGTTTTTTGCTTTATGCGGGTTTTTTATTGTTATTTTTGTTTCTCTTGTTAATTACGAACAATCGACTGCGGCTGTTTCTTGCTTATAAAAAACTTCTCTTACATTAACGAGATCCGCCTAAATCTCATAGAATTAGCCAAAATATATATATATATATTCATATATTTATAAACACAAAAAAAATATTGTATCTTTAAAAATTAAATAAATTAAACCAGATGGGCAAATGTTTTTATCCGCGCCTTTTTTTAAATTGAAGCAACTTTCACACACACAAAACTATATAGAGATGTTATATAGAGATATATCTATATGACAACAAAATGCGGGAGGAAAGGAAGCGCCTTGGAGTGTCCTCTTCCTCTGGATCTGCTTGTTTAACAATCATCACTTACGATATTCGGATATCGTATTTCTATATATTAAGGGGATAATAACAATTGTAAAACAGTTTCGATTGCACTTTTTAAGAAATTGTATTGGGGCTGGGGGTGGGGGCGATACAACTAAACATTCGTTTCGTTTTTGTTTTTAGCAACAATGAATTGATCACATCGAACTAACGGTAAAGATACAGATAAGCCAATTGTTCACTTAAAAGACTATTTCAAATCATTTAGTAATAATTATAATAATAATATGTTTGCGATAACAACGTAGAGGGATCGTTTTAAAATTATTATGTATATATTGTTTATAAGGCTCCCCAAGATCCTACGATATTTACACGAAAGGAAACAAAGCCTACGACGCACACACAGACAAAAGTTATCGATTACATTTGACAGGGGGCGGGGGGCACCCACACACATTCATATGCGCAGAGTCAACGGAAATCGCGCGCCGCGCGTCTCCGCCGGCAGTCAGACCGCCGGCTACAATCACATACAAATATATATATCGTATATACTCAGACATATATACATATATTTCTAGAATAGTTAATAGAGAGAAAGTTGGAGGTTCTGTGAGAGTTGCGCTACTGCGAGGAGCTGAAGTTCGAGGGCGAAATCGAGGCCGGCGGGGTCTCCGTGTCCTCACTGGCCGCCTGCTCGCTGGCCTCCTGGGCGGCCTGCTCCATTTCCAGCTCCTCCTGCAGCTGGTTCAGGATCAGCTGGCGGTTCTGGTCCCAGTACATCACCGGGAAACGCAGCGTGGTGGTCAGCGTGTCGTTGTGCTCCTCCAAGGAATTGCTGGCGTAGTGCTCCACCAGTTTCTGGAGCGTGGCGTAAATGTTGTAAGGAGCGGCAAAGCCGAAGCCGCTGTCCGTCTGGTAGATGATGCAGTGCTGGATGCTGGACTTGACCACAATCGACAGGGCATAGTGGCCGGCCTCGCGCACGCGTATGAGAAAGGTGCCTGTGGGGGCTCCCTTGAGCAGGACCTCGGCATCCTGGCGCTTGTAGTCCTTGAGGAACCAGTAGGCCTCGTTGTGGTGCGGCTGGTTGGACACATTCTCGAAGTGCTGCAGCCACTTGTCGAAGCCCATTTCCAGCAGATTGTTCAGATCCTCTTCGCTCAGCCCGAACTCCTTCAGGCGCCTGTGGATCAAAGAGAAAAGAGAAAGTTAGCAACTCCGATTTGTTCCGGCGGCGGTGCTAATTCGACGTCTAGCCGAACCGCAGAGAATTGCAAGCGATCGATGACTCGCCTACGTGATGTAGCCGCCCGTCTGTCTGAGACGGACTGGCCCCGGGTTTGCTCTTTAGACTCCGCACACCTGGCCGTCCGTCCCTTGATGATATCACGGCCACGGACGCACGGACGGACCCATTGACTAATGTGTCTCAACATGGCTAACCACTTGACAGAGATAAGGATTCCCCCCGCCCCCCCTGCCCTTTTTTTTGCCAAGGCCGAGATTTCGTACCTTGCTTATCATCTCTGTCTGTCTGTATGTCCGTTAGGGCCTAACCGGTTTGCTGGTGGGGCCCCCCGCCCGCTTAATCTTTAATTAGAATACAGAAAGGCTGGCAAAAGAAACTAAGCACTCGGCAAACAGATAATGCCCCCGCGATAGGTCTTATCGCCGGCGACCCGCACAGCGCCCGACGCACAATTAGAGCCTCGGCCGGGGCCAAGGAGCATGTCAGCGCCAGGTGGACACTGGCCCGGCCATGCAGACACGTAAGCCAGCGGCGTGACCAACGCCATGTAAAATGAGCCAGAACCGAATGCAAATTAACATTCCTGCGCTGGCTGCAGCGCAACGACGCCGGCCCATGAGCCGGCCGAGTGATTAGGCTGACCAGCTCAGCTAGCTGCGTTGCAAGTTGCTGACTCGGCGGGTTCAATCGCCGCCCGAAAATCAACCGCTGATGATGTCATGGAATGAAGAAGGCGAAAGTATCGAAGGCAATTTGGCGGGGGCTACTCACTCGATGTGCTTGTCCTTGCGCAGCTGCAGCATCTGGAGCTCCGGCTTGGCCGCATTGATCTGGCGCTCGAGCAGCTGCTCCTCCTCCTTCTTGCTCTCGATGTAGTGGTTGAGGCGGTTCATCTCCGCGTGCATCTCGTCCAGGTGGGCCATGAGTTCGGTGAGGTTCACCTGCAGCAGCTTCTGTTCGATTTGGCGCGTTGAGCTGTTGCAGGCCGCGCTGGAGTTGCCGCTCCCGGCCGTGCCAGAGCCAGCCGAGCCGGCCGGTGTGGTGCTGGCAGGAGCAGTGGAGCTGGCGCTGCTCGCTGACGGTGGGGATTTGATGAAGGACTCGAGCACGGAGATTTGGCTGCGGAAGAGCTTCTCGCCATGGCCGAAGGCTATCTGGTGGAGCTTCTTCTCCTGCAGCTCCTCGCGCGTGGCATTGAACAGGGTCTTCTTCTGGTCCAGGTTCTGCTCCTGCTGCTGCAGCAGCAAGTGCACGCGTATGAATTCCTCGCCTAAAAGCCTCAGGCTGCCATGCGGCTGGGAGTCCTCCTCGTCGTAGGTCTTCAAAATGGGATTGTTCAGCGTTATGTCCAGCGAATTGTTGTACATAATCAGCGAGTTGGTCTTGTAGAAGTTGACCATCTCCACCACCGTGTCGAACAGGGTGTTCTCGATGAAGCCATACTTGTTGTTCATATGGCAGATCTTGATCAGCTTCAGGTTGCCATCCTTCATCAGGGTGAGCGTGTATTCGCCTTTGATGGTGAGGGCGTCGCGCACCAGGAAACTGCCGTCCGGCTTGCCGTACAAAATGCTCTTGGCCTCCTCCCGCGACATCCGGCCCCAGTACCAGGGGGCGCTCCTCAGCTCGTCCTCGTTGGGGTCGTGCACGAGCGCCGCCGGCGCCTGCGGCCGCATCGTCGAGTAGTGCAGCGGCGAGGGATGCACTGTAAGCGAGAGCACAAATTTCATGTAGAGATTCACGCACACAGAGAAGCAGATGTAAGGCGCTGTGTTAGCCATGCTGTTGCCAAGTGGCCTCAAAAGCCAACACATACACACGGGCACACGCACACACGCATAGGCGCGCTGAACGCCAAACGGCGAACCGTAGAAAAAAAAAGAAAATTTGTATTTTACTTACTCTTGTTCCTGGGTAAATTTATATAGCGGGGTTTTTCACGCTCTTCTCTGGCGTATGGCGCTGGATCTTTTTTCGGTGAGTTCTTTTTTTTTTAACTTTAACACTTTACTACCCGGACATCGTTCTACTCTCGATTTCGCGGAACAACTGAGGCAACGCACACACACTAAGGCCGCGGCTCACACAGGCACACTAACGTACAGACACACACGGGCACGCACACAGGTGAAGGTGGGGGATTAAACGTGCAGTAGTCGAAAAACAGTTGGAAAATGGTTCGTTTTGGTGGTAATTCGATGTTATGTGGCTAATTACAGGTGCCGTTGTTGTGGGTTGTAAGGTTGGTTAGGGTTTAAAACGATTTTCAACGGCACTTGAACAAATTTTAGCTTTAAAAAATCACAATCGCGTTGCCATTTCTGATGGGGAAATGAGCGGTGTTGCCAGTTGAAGATAAGGTTAGCAGAGTTGTATTTCGCCATCGCCAATCGGTCTGCCAAGCCGAACCAAATTAAAATTTATTTTTTGAAATTCTTTAAGAAAACTAATCATAACGGGCTGTGAATAAATAAATAATAATATTTTTATTTAAATTTCTTTGAAAATCTAGGGAAATCAAGGGAAAATCAATTTTTTTTAATAATTAAACCAGGTGGGCAGGGCTAGTTGGCTTTGAAGTTCTGCTTTTCAGGGTAGCTGGCAACTCTGATAG
>JBAMCP010000981.1:0-30495 GCA_037075105.1 Lissocephala sabroskyi
TTATTTTGATTCCAAGCCCCAGGTACAGGGTATATCACAGTCGGGCTGGCTCGACTGTTACTTCCTTACTTGTTTTCAACATATAATTAATTTTTTGTGCACCGCATCACCCAGCCAGCCAGTCATTCCCGGTCGGTACTACGAATTCTGGGACTTCGTTGGTTGTAACTGAAAAAAAGCGGTTTCATTTTAACGCCAGATCCGACTAAATTTCCTCCATAATGATACAAACACTTTTATCTGTTTGCTTTCCAAACCAACGAAGCCGCAATACCCTAAGATGCCCCAATACCCTTCGGTATATTAGGGGAAATGGTAAGAGATAAAAATGACATATAAATCCCTTTACCTAAAACTAAACAAGATTACCCTTTACTTTCTTAAAGTCTTAGGCGTCGAGGTTGTGGCACCTCGGTCTCTGAACAATATGCCCCGTTGTACCCCTTTGGGGGGTAAGGGTATGCAAAACAAACCAACACCGGGAGCTGGCGCATTCTAGCCGGCAAATATAATTTTAAATGTCTGTCAACACTTGCCGACGGGTAGAATAATAAAAAACAGAAAACTGTTAAAAAGATATACGAAAAATGAAAACAGTTTTACCCTAAAATGGAGCTCATTGTGCGCCTGGAATTCCTCACTTTTCATTTCAGAATGAAGCCATCAGAGTCGGAAGTCCGCAAGGCTTTTTGGGGGGGGAAACAAAACAAAGCATCCAAAACTTTTGTTGACGATCTGTAAGAAAGACTCGTTATCTAATCTCTTAGCACCTGGGGAGCATCCAATATTCATAGAATTCAAGCCTGTAAAGGGGAGAACCAGGCAGTGGGGAACGCGTGTTTCCGCCTAATTGGAGCAGGTAAAAAGCAGTTACCCTAATTCAATTAATAATCGGGTGTTAAAAACTCTAGAGAACTTTGGGGGACACATTTCCTAAAAACGTGGCTGGAATTATCTGTCGACTGTTCAGCAAGTTTTATAGGGCGCATCGTTGCGGCAACAGCAAAGACTTAATTTTAGTTGTAAAACAATAAATTTATTTGTTACTCGCCTTCGTGTTTACACGCCGAATTAGGAGCTAAAAAACGCAAATTCTCTACAGTCTCTCAAAGTGTTAATTAGTGCAGTTATTTTTAGGGACTTGACTTTGAAGCCGGGATTGTGTAGAACTGCCCCGAACTGGCAGGGATTGGAATGCGGCGATCTACGCCTTTGGCAGGTCGAGGCGACGATTTGTAATCTCGTTTTGTTATCGTTTTGGGGCAAGAAATCAAAGTGAAGAATTCGGACGGCCGAAAAACTTAATTGGGGAGCAATAAAGCCATTAAGATCAGGGTTTCCGAAAGATTCCATGGAGTGCGTCGAAGCGCATCGAGGAATTCCCCCAAAACGGTGGAATTTATATGGCTAATTTTGTAGTTAGACCATTTAACGCTTTGCTAATAAAGACAAAGCAAATAATAGAACAAAAATTTGGCATGCAAAACTTAATTCGCGTGGGTGTAATAATTTTCACCCGTGAAGCTATCGAGTATTTCCGTTTCGTATTCTGTATTAGGGGCCATAAACAAATATCGTTGCTCTCTATTAACATGTGGGTAAAACAATAAAAAGAATACAATATGAAATTGTATAAACAAACGTTTATAAGGCAAATAAAATTTAACAATTGATATTACCAAACGGGCCGGGCTGACTAAGCCGCCAAAATTCTGGACAGACCGAGCGTAAGATAATAATCATTTTCGCTCCGAATAAATTCACCAACAAGTACGATACGATTGTTTACCTGGCTGCCTGGCTGGTCTGGTCTGGTCTGGCTGAGTGAGCCATCATTTCTCGCTTCAAATTCGCGCTCTTTTGGAGCTGCAAATTTGTTAGCCAGCCAGCCAGCCATCGAGTCGGCCAATCAAACCAGATAAAACCGAATTTAATTCGATTAAGGGGGTTTCGTGTTAGTTCCTAATCTATCGGCGGTTATTTTTGCCAGTTGAGTTGGCCAGAGACGAACGTGTGTCAAGGCGTTGTGAATTGCGAGTTGATGATCTTGTCGGCGTCGACAAATTTGTTATGAATTAAGCAAACAATACAAAGGCGGCCCTTGGCAACGGGCCGATCAAAAGAGAAATATGGCAACCCTGCCATGTCCTCAAACAGCTGATTGGGCCCCTAACAGGTGCCAATTGCGGGCTGACTCACCAAACAACCGTTAAAACCCGAAATTACTTATTTAAATAATCAAGCAGAGTTATAAATTAATCTAAAGTAAAAATCAACAAACTGGCTGCTTCGAGCGGGCGGTGGGTGGTTGGCGGGCACAGCCAAGTTGCTGTGTTGAATTCCCGCAACTCACCACACCCGCGCACTGTGGAACCAGGCGCTTGTTATATTTGATTGGGTGTCCATAAAAAACACCAACTCATAATCATTCAACGAGCAACGACCACTCACTTGACAACGCTCAAACGACTTGCAACAGCTGCCGGGAGCGGTTGTAAGCGGACGGAAGAGAACTTCCCCAAAAGTAGCCAAAAAAGAAAAAAAACGCTGCGGCATTCAAGGCGCGACAAATCGTGCGTTTAAAAATTCGCGCCCGTCAAATTGACAATAACAAAAGATATACGGAGGTGTATATTTATATGAATCGGTGATAACGTCGATGTGTCAACCTGAAATCTGTGGGGCATTACAAAAGCCGAAAACACGCGAATTGCGAGCTTAAACGTCGCCGACAGTTGGCCGGGTGAACAACGTGCGGCCGCATCCGAAACCAAATCCTTGAAACCCACAAAACAAACAGCCCAATAAAATGCACTAAGCGTTTCCAGTTACACAAAAAAAAAATACAACAAAAAGTTTAAAATAAATTACCAAATTTAAATTCGTTTTTGTGCATTCAAATTAAGTGATCCGAGATGACCGATCGTTTTCAAATCTCAAAAGTGAACGGAAATGCCCCTGGCACGCCCCACCTGGAAGCGGATCGCCACGAAAAGGGACTCACCATGACCCTCGACGAGTCGTCGAAGCCCTCGCCCCCTCCGCCCGCCGACGAGGCCGACAACCGCCGCAGTTCCCGTCTGTCGTTCCGCGGCTTCGGCAACTTCCTACGCAAATCCGATGCCGAAAGGAAGTTCAGCCTGGCCCAGCTGACCAAGTAAGTGCGGCCGGACAAATTGCCAGCGGAATTCACAGCAATTAATTATAAGTTCCCAGGGCAAATGAACTGACAGCCCTGCTAATGAGTCCCCAAATCGACGTAATCGTCATTCCAAGTCACGCTTCTAATGTAATTGGTTTGAACTTTTTTCCTGCACGCGGAGGGCTGAAAGTACAACAAAAACGAAGTGCATTACGAGAGGGTCTATGAACTTGAGATATCCCAACTCAAAGCGAATATCGGAAGAAATTCCCCCTCCCAATATTTTAATGAAATCGAAAACAGAACACTAAATTCTTTTGGCGCCCCAAAACGGGAAAGTCGCTCTGCCCATTGCGGGTCGGCCGCCAAGGATGAACCCGCGGAAAAACAAACGCGCAATTGGAATAAAAATATATTAGTGACTTAGCCAAAAGTAGATCAGTGGGTCAGTTGACTTACAGCGTCTCAGGGGACTTCGCCAAGATCATCTGCGTAGAAACGGGAAATTTAACTTTTATACCCTCCAGGGTACAAAGGGTATAATCGGCAATCTTTAGACGTATTGACGATTTTCATTTGGACCTGGTTAATGGCCATTTGGGCAGTGTTTGCTTGTTTTTATTTCGAATCAGTAAATACACGAAATTCCCCCCGACTACATAATAAAGAGCTGGAGGTGGGGCCTGCGCCCCGGCCGGTCCGAATGCAAATAAACAAACAGAGATCAATAATCGGACAGGCGGACGGTGATAAAGACAGGGAAATTCTTGGCTGCCCCCACTTTCATCATTCCTGCTGGCCTTTTTTTAATATCTAGCCAAAGTGGCCGTTGGTCAAAATTCATTCTTATTCTCGGCGGAAATGTGGCGGCCAGCGGTCATGGCTCTGGTGCTCTTGCCAATCGAGCAGTAGGCATCGAATCAAGCGAAAGCAAAATGGAATCCAATTAGGCCTAATGTAATTTTCTCTCTTTTTCGTGTGCGTCCTGCAGGGAAACTCTGCCGCGGCTGGACAACTATCGCATTTCGATGAGGAACCTCAAGCGACCCTCGATTGGCGAGCTGCAGGGCGAGGCGGCCGGAGAGCAGGTGAGTTCGTCGAAGTCAACTTTTCAACTTTAAGCTTAAAAACAAACACAAAAAGGCTTTCAGCCGCGCTGGCCACTTGAGGGTTCGCGATAAAAGAAAAGAACGAAAATCCGAAACACTTTTGAGAACTTTGTGATATTGAAAGACGATTAGTGGGGCCGCGTCGAGGGCTGTCAATGAGTCTAAATGATTTTGTTATTGAAAACGCCCCACAGCCGTCCCTCGAATAATCCTTGCCACGCACTTCAAAACAAGAGGGCGGGGGGCGCGCGGGGCCGTTTCGAAAATTCACTTTTCAAGTGCTCGCTCGGGGTAAACAAAATTGCGGTCGGTCTGCAAAACAAATCATATGTTCTACTATATTTTGATTTGATTGTCTTGAATAGTTCGCGCATTTCTGCCGCGGCTGCCATGACGTATACGCGATTTCCATTGGGCGTGTTTACTTCAGCATTTCACACATTTCTCACAGATCCATGACGTGCCTGCGTGTCCCACTTCTTGTTGATCCACAAATCGAATTCATTAGCGGCCAGGAAATTTCTTTCAACGCCGATAAGGCCAAGCCAGGTTGACGTCGCGGGCCACTCGACTTGGCTTATCGTTCAGATGACGCCAGTCGGCCATAACCGCCGAGCAGAAGTTCTACTGCGGTTTTTATGTCCCTGGCGCTGGGCTTATTAAGTTTTACGCGTCCCCGCAATAAAACCAAATGCCTTTCCTTTCATTCGCTAATTAATTCGCTGCATTTGCCTGACATCCGCGCTTAGCTGAACTGACAGTGGCCAGCGGTTCAAGTGGCCATAAAGATAAACGGGCCTTCCATTGGCCTCAACCATTCCACGGCTGCCGCCTTATCGATTCTGATTAACAGCTAAAACATAATTGCCCGGCGATAGTGCTGATTTTACACTGATTTTCAATCAATCGGTCTTCGTCAATAAATTCCTGACAGCTTGCAGGCGACAGCTGCAAGTTTGTTGGCCATCATTAGAGCGGCTGGAATGCAGCAGCTGTGAGGAGCAGTCCGTCTGTCCGGAGCCCTGCAAACAGTTTCCCAGACGACTTGGCTTATCGGGGATCTTTGTGGGGCTGTCAGGAATCATCGTTAAGGCGTTGGCTCTGATGGGCTGTCAATCTGATAGGCGGGGCGGGACTTGAGTTGAAATTTATTATTTCCTTTCATTGCCAGAAGCGACAATTTAAAGCGCCACTCGAAATGTGCCAACCTGAAGCGGTTTTTGGCGGTTTTTTTCCAGGGGGATCCCAATCTCCAGACACTTGTCAATCAAAAGATGAAATGAACGCAATTTCCCCGCCTTAACGATGCCCCAATTTTGTTTATAGTTCGCCGGATTTCGCAATTACAAAAAGTTCCCATTTTATTTTCAGCCTTGAGTTCTCGTTTTTAATGTCCCGAAACGCCATAAATCGAACAGAATCTCATTTGATCTCGGGAATGAAAAGTACCCCCGGGTCCTGGGCGCCTTTAACTAAATTAAATGTTCCTAGGATACACATAAACAAGCAGTCATAATGACGGGCGCTCGACCCGACGCTGGTGTCCCGCCGCCACCCAAAAATGGGTAAACAATCAACATTGACCACCAACTGGGGACCGCAGTGGCGTCGCGACGCCAATGTCGGGCGGTGGAAGGCGGCTGAGTGTGTGGGCAACCACATGTCAATCGATGTCACACGATGTCCGTGGAAGGACTTGGCAGGGGGAGGGGTGGGGGCGTTTTAAAAAGCATTCAATTATGTGGGCAAACAATTAAATAAAAACCGAGCAGGCAGCGGAAAATGTTTGCCTTGGAAACTTCTAGCTAAATGCAATCAAGGGCAAAGGATCTAAAGTGGCAGCTTCAAAAGTTACCCTCGGAGGGTAAAATTCCCTATAACTCAATCAGCACAATTGAGGCAAATGCCTCAGCTCCGTGTGATTAGATCGGTCGTCATAAGAAACAAAATGCTAATTTCTCCAACAAACCAACTCGGGTACAGTTGCTAACAAGTTGATGATGGTGATGGGAATGACGTGCCAAGTTTCGGGGGCACTTATAAAATTCAATTAGCAACACAATGTGATGCTATTAATGGATAATGTACACAATTACAACAAAGACAACAAAACAACTACTTACTCAATTTAATTCCCGTCGCCGTCGCCGACACCAACGCCACCGCAGGCACCACATGACGTATGGGTAATCAGATGATAAGAGCACAGAATTTTCACTGCCACTTCTCTTAGTGCGAATCGAAATCCAGTTACCGGTCTGACTCAGTAAGCCGCGGGGTCTTTAATTACATTAGTTTACCCCTTTCCCCTTACCCAATTGTCTAAGGGTTCAGGGTACAAAACAGAAGCCACTTTGCCACTGAACTATTGCTGCTATGTGAATTTAAGAAGAAAGAACGAAGACGAGGGGACGACGAAGGAAACTTGGCATTTATACCCTTACCCTTTATAAAAAGGAGCCGCATTTTCTTGCTGGCAATAAATTTGATGAGACTGCTACTCTGGCCCGAGAAAGTACCGGCTATTAGTTTTTAGCATTTTTACCCGTAGTCTTTCCAAGGGTATAGGGTATAAAAAGAAGCCACTTTACTGCTGACCATTCATTTAATGGGTAATAATTGCTGCCGAAACTTGAGTTCAAGTCCGAGGAAGTGCTAGGCATTCGCATCCTTAGCCTGAAGATATAAAACAGATACCATTTTGTCTTGATGGGTAATGAATGCCTTAGACCTGAGGAAGTGACGTCGACGGGGAACTCTGTATTTATACCCTAAGCCTCTTCTAAGGGTACATTATGTAGTAAAAAGCGAAAGCCATTTGGAAATTGAATTTTATGGGTAGTAATTGGCCGGCTAAGATCGTCTTCCAAAGTTTTTTACCCCTTCACCGTACAGGTTACGGAAGTACACCAGACCTCTTCTTTGGGAATGTTTGATCCTTTACTAACGAATTTCTGTTCTTTCTCTTCTGTCCTTTTTCTTCAGAGCATAACAATCCCCGATGCCGTTGAACCAGATCCCGCCGGAGGACACATTAAGCTGGGATGGATTGTGGGCGTGCTGATTCCTTGCCTGCTGAACATTTGGGGCGTCATGCTCTTCCTGCGTCTCAGCTGGGTGGTGGCCGAGGCCGGTGTTCTTCAGTCGCTGATTATAATCTCGATATCGGCTGTGGTCTGCGTGATAACCACGCTGTCCTTGTCCGCCATCAGCACGAACGGCGAGGTCAAGGGCGGTGGAGTCTACTTCATTATATCCAGGAGTCTGGGCCCGGAATTCGGGGCCTCCGTGGGCGTGGTCTTTGCCTTTGCCAATGCAGTCTCGGCCTCGATGAATGCCATCGGCTTCTGCGAATCCCTCAACGGACTTTTGAGTAAGTAGCTCGCGATCTCTGATTCCTGCTGAATTTAATCCTATCTAATGATTTCCAGAGAGCCACGGGTTGAAGATCATAGACAATGGAATCAACGATATCCGCATTGTGGGCACGGTGACGGTGCTGGTGCTGATCCTGATCTGCTGCGTCGGCATGGAGTGGGAGACGAAGGCCCAGAACTTCCTCATCGTCACGATTGTCCTGGCCATTTTCAACTTCCTGATCGGCGCCATGGTGGGTCCCCAAGGCAACGAGAAGCTCATCTCCCGCGGTTTCGTGGGCTTCTCCTGTAAGTCGCCCAACCCGCCAGACTGACCGGCTGATTAACTTCCTCGTCCTCCTGCAGGGGCCACTTTCTCGGAGAACTTTGGGGCCGACTACCGACTCTCGGAGAACGTCAACCACAACTTCTTCAGCGTGTTTGCCATCTTCTTCCCGAGTGTCACCGGCATCCAGGCGGGCGCGAATATCTGCGGCGACCTCAAGGACGCCGGCGGCGCCATTCCCAAGGGCACCTTCTGGTCCCTGCTCATCTCCATGACCTCCTACGCCCTCTTCGTCCTGTTCGCCGGCGGCGCAGCTGTGCGCGATGCCTCCGGCCTCACCGCCGACCTCGTCAACGGCTCCCTGGTGTCCTCCCACATGCCCTGCATCCAGAACAGCACCTGCGAGTGGGGCCTCTACAATTCCTACGAAATGATGCAGCAGATGTCCTTGTGGGGCCCGCTGATCTACGCCGGCTGCTTCGCCGCCACCCTCAGCACGGCCCTGACCAATCTGCTGTCCGTGCCGCGCCTGGTCCAGGCTTTGGGTATTGACCAGATCTACCCCGGCCTGATTTTCTTCTCCAAGCCCTACGGCAAGCACGGCGAGCCTTACCGTGGCTATGTCCTGACCTTCTTCATATCGACGGGCTTTTTGCTGATTGGAGAGCTGAACGTGATTGCCCCGCTGATTTCCTGCTTCTATTTGGCTTCGTATGCGCTCATCAACTTCTGCACATTCCACGCGGCCTTCGTGAAGCCGCTGGGCTGGCGCCCCACCTTCAAGTACTACAACGCCTGGCTGAGTCTGTTCGGCTTCGCCATGTGCGTGGCCATCATGTTCCTGATCAACTACATAGCCTCCTGCATCACCTTCGGCATCATCTTCACCTTGTACCTGTGCGTGGTCTACCGCAAGCCGGACGCCAACTGGGGCTCCTCCACCCAAGCCCAGCAGTACAACGGCGCCTTGCGGGCTGTCCATCGCCTCCAGAATGTCTCCGATCACGTGAAGAACTACCACCCCCAGGTGATGGTGCTCTCCGGCGATCCCAAGACCCGCCCGCCGCTCGTGGACTTTGGTTATCTTTTAACCAAAAACAACTCCCTGATGTTCGTGGGCAACATCACTCCGGTGAGTGGGGGGGCAGACAGAATCTATAATGAAAGTATCTCATTGGCAAAAGAAATCCTTTTTTAGGTGCGCGTGGGGTACAAGAACCGCTGCAATATGATCAAGGACGGGCAGAAGTACCTGGACGCCAGGAAGATCAAGGCCTTCTACAATGTGATCGACGGGTTTAGCCTGGAGGACGGCATCAATGCCTTGATCAAGTCCACGGGCTTCGGCAAGCTGGCTCCCAATATTGTCCTCGTGGGCTACAAGTCCGACTGGAAGGGCTGCCGCAAGGACGAGGTCGAGAGCTACTTCGAGATTCTCTAGTGAGTTTAACGAAAACACTTAATATTTCTCAGCTAATTTTGTTTGTCTTCGCCCCCCAGCAACGCCTTCTCGCAGCGCATGGGCGTGGCTGTATTGCGGCTGCCCAACGGCCTGGACTTCTCGGAGCTGAGCCCGGAGGTCAACCTGCCGCCCTCGAACAGCCTGGCCCACATGCACACAGCCAACGGCCAGGGCTGCTTCACGAATGAACTGCTGCCGGCCGCCAATGCCGCCTCCGAGCTGCTCCACATCGACTCCAACCTCAACCTGGCCGGCATGGACAGCACCCAGCTGTCCTTCACCACGCCCCAGCCGGCCCCCATGCCGAACATGACGCGCAGCTCGCACAGCTACAAGGTGAACGGCAACGACGAGAACGTCACCTACCACACCAAAGGCGGCTCCGAGGTGCCCAAGAATGTCCTCGATGCGGTGACCATTTTCACCCGCAAACAGCCCAAGGGCACCATCGATGTCTTCTGGCTGTACGACGACGGCGGGCTGACTATCCTGCTGCCTTACATCATTTCGATGCGCTCGCACTGGCAGAACTGCAAGCTGCGGGTGTTCGCCATGTGCCACGGCAAGGACGAGGAGCAGGAGGAGAAGAGCATGGCCAGCCTGCTCACCAAGTTCCGCATCAAGTACTCCGAGCTGATCATGCTGAAGGGCGTGTCCGAGCAGCCGCGGCCGGAGACTCTCCTCAAGCACAAGCGGCTCATCGAGCCGTTCCGGCGCAGCGCCCGCAACGAGTACGGCATCACCGACGACGAGCTCTTCAACATGGCCGAGAAGACGCACCGCCAGCTGCGCATCCACGAGCTGGTGGTCAAGCACTCCTCCCAGGCCTCGCTGGTGGTCATGTCGCTGCCCATGCCGCGCAAGGTAGGTCGCTCAGAGAGGTTCAAAAGGAGCCGAGTTAATTGTGTTTTCGGGTTTTTCAGGAGGCCATTTCCGCGCCGCTGTACATGTCCTGGCTGGAGATGCTGACGTCGGACATCAAATGCCCGGTGGCTTTGGCCCGCGGCAATCAGACGCCCGTGCTGACGCTCTACTCGTAGGCCAGCGGCATCTCCTCCATTTCAGTACAATTAGTATTATTAGAGTAGCGGCATCTTCCTCTCCAGCCCGCCACCGGCGCTGAGCTATAAACTGTAATATAAAACTCATTGAAACTTCCCAAACGAACTGGCCAACTTCATTGCGCGCGGGGTGGGGTTACAAAAAGTGCTTAAATCTCAATAGTACGCTCGCCGAGGATTGTTCTGCGAATGGAGAGAGAGGTTAGGAGGAGACTAACGGCTGAACTGCGCCCACTCACCAGGGGGTTGGGGCGGAAGCGGTAGGCCAACATCATCCGCTTGCGGTAGGCGTCGTACTCATTGTCGCAGTCCTCGGCCTGCGCGGCGCTGGACACGCCCAGGCCCTGGTTGCCGTCCCTCTGCGGGGCCCTAAAAGTAGTTAAGTTAGTTGAAAACCGCGACGGGGAGTTCACTCACTCACTTATTGACGGGGTCGGTGATGCCGGTGCCGTCCTGGCCGAGGCCCTGGCCCTGCTTCCAGCCGAGTTTTTGGAGCATTTGGAAGCCAATGTTGTCCTCTTTCAGTTTGTACTCCTTGTAGTCGCTGAGGTCCGGCTGCCGGTTGTTCTTCTTGGCCTCGTACTGCTCCATGAACTTCTTGAGCTCCTCGGGCGGCAGGAAGTCCCCAATGTGGTGCTTCCCCTCGCTCTGCTTGGTCAGGGCCGTGGCCCACAGCTGGGTGGCCTCCATCTCGGCCGTGCGCAGCTTGTGCTCCCAGGTCCCGCCCTCGATGTCCTCGTCCGAGTCGTATTCGTACTTGAACTTGCCGCTGCGGGCCAGCCGGTCGATCTCCTGCCGCTTCTTCATCATGTCCTGGTACAGCAGGTTCACCTTATAGTGCTCCTCGCACTGCTTCCACTGCTCGGCCGTCAGCTGGGTGGATCCATAGTTCAGCCGGGCATACTGCAGCAAGGCCGGATCGTTGCGGGTGATGCCCGACAAAACGGGCTTGTTTTGGTTGCCAAAGTTGCTGGAACCTGGAAAACAGAACCATTAGGATTGGAAAACAGGAGGGGAGCAGGGATTGTCTTACTGCTGCCGGGGGCCTCCTTCTCGCCCCAGCGGCTTTTGCGCTCGCGCTTGCGGCGCTGCCGCTTGGAGTCGTCGGGGTCGTCGAAGTCGTCGGGGTCGCCGGCCCCGGAGGCCTCGGCAGCCTCGCGCTCGGCCCGCTCCTCGTCGCTCAGCTCGTTGCGGCACTCGATCCGCCGCTTGATGTTGTCCAGGTTGCGGTCCATCATGCCCCTCATGTACTCGTCGTCCGAGTCGAAGTCCGCGCTGATGGCCGACTCGGGATCGTACTTATCGGCCGCGGCCTCACCCCCAGCGCCGTCCATGGCCTGCTGCTCCTTGCCCAGCGGTTGGGCCTGCTCCTGGTCCTTGCTCAGCTGCTGTTGCTGCTGCTGTCGCTGGGCCCGCTGGCGTTCAAAGTCGAGCAGCTGGAGGCGGTAGGATCGGTACTGCTCGCAGTTCTTATCATAAAGAAACCTAAAGACGTACAGAAAACAAACCAAACAATGAAAGATGCTCAATCGCTTAAGGACCACACAAAGGAAATATGATTGCACTCATTATCGAAATTGTATGCTGCTGATCGTTGGCGGCTGCAAACAAAGCCTAAGGCTACACAACGTGGGGGTTCTCGGTCGGGGAGCAGTCGTTGGGATGGATGAGGGGGAGATGAAGGATGCTGGGAGGGAGAGAAGCGTCCGTTGGGTCGTCGTCGGCGTTGGTGGGGGCAGTCGGGTGTGTGTAGGAGAATTTACCACAAGGCCGGATGCAATTCGCTTCTGTGCTGGCGAATTTTATCTTCATAATCTTCACCGTTTTCGGCGACCAGAGCGATTAGGTTTTCTATACACGTTGGCAACTTTATGCAATTGCGTTCATTGTCATTGAGAAACGTTTCTGAAAAAACTACATAAATTGCTTTAAAATCGCGCTCAACGATTCAAAATAATCATATATGTTATGAATGAATTGAGAAATCAAAAGACGTTGTTTTTGTTCGCTTATGCGGGTGATTGGGGCAGGATTGGGACAGGATATTTGACTCGGGTGGCGGGCTCGTGTAGAGGAGTTTGTTGCTATGAAAATGGCCGAACAGAACAAACAACAGGAATTGATTCTAAATTTCGGTACACACCTTGGCTGGCCTGCGGCGGCGTTGGTGGCGGCTCCTGAACGGGCGACTTTTGTTGTTCGGGCGGCGGCGGAGGCGGCGTGGCAGTCACCATAGGAACCGTCGTTGGCTCGGCCGACTGGCCGGCTGTGGGCATTTGAATGGCCTCCAAGTTGAGTTGGGCTTTCAAGTCGAACTCCGGCGGCGGTGGTCCCAGTTGCATGTAGATTGGCGCCAAGGCCAAAGGCATTTGTGGCGGCGGTGGTGGCGGCGGCGGCGCCGGATGCAGCTGCATGGCACCCAAGTGGCCGTGGAAGAAGGCCGCTGGCATGGGAATCTGGGGCGGCATCTGGCCCTGCGTCTGGGCCAGCAGAGCCGGATTGAATGCGAATGACGGTGGCGGTGGGGGCTGGACTGCCTGGGCCATGACCGCGCCCGGCAGGCTAAATGCTAGGGGGTTCGGGTTCGGTGCTGTGGCTGTGGTTACGGCCACGTTGACCGCCCCGCTGGCGGCGGCCAGGTCCATTTGCGGACTGTTGTTATCGCCCCGGGCCTCGGCCGAGTTGTCGTCCTCGGCGCTGTGGAGTTTATTAGATTTGTAGGCAGGCTTTTTCGGTTGTTTATGTAACTTACCTGGGGACTGGGACTGGGACCACGACAATGGGCGGCTGTGGGTTCTCGTGCTTTTCGAGGATTTTCTTGAAATTCTCTAGGAAGCTGCCGTCGTTGGTGAAGGTGTTCATTATCTTTGGCGGTGGCTGTTCCACGCTGGGCTGGGGCAGCTGCTGGCGCTTCTGGCCATAGGAAATCTTGCCTGTTTTGGCTGTGAAACTGTTGAGAAGCGTTTTGGGCGACTCCTCGGCCTTTGATTTGGTTGTTTCATCGCCCCCGGCAGCAGCATCGTCGGCTATCGATGAGGTGTCTTCTTCGTTTTGGGCTGCCCCATCCAAGTCCGCTGGGTCTGGGGTCTTTTTGTGGGTCTGTTGGGCCCGCGTTTGGGCGGCTGCCACTGCCTTGGCCAACTGGGCGGTGCGCTGCTTCTCAAGTATTTCCTGGCGTTTCTTGGCGATAATTTCCTCCTGTTTGGACATTTGCGCAAACCGATCGACTCGGTGATTACGCTGAGCCATTTTTCGTGGTTTTATTGGGAGTTTTTCGTCGGGTCTGGAAACTGTGCATCTGGTTATGAAAACTTTGGAGCTAGCGCACTGGCGCCGCGCAGCGCTTGAAAAAGTAACTAAAAATATGGCACTACCATATGGTAAAATACCAACTTCCCTTCGGTGCTGCCACCCCAAATAAAGTTTGCCTCCGTAATGAGTGGCTTTAAATGTAAAAAATTTCCAAAGAATATGTGATATAAATAAATATAAATGTGTTTTTCAAGCATTTAAGTTCCCACATATTTCGATAGGCCACAAAAATCGGCCCTGCTATCACTATCGATATCAGCTCTGTCTCTGGTTTTAATACGATGCGCAATTGAAACGATGAAACTGTTTCGTTTCGAATCGTTTCAATTTAGACGACCAGCGTTGCCGTACTCAATCAGCGCTCAAATTGCTGTGGCGCGAATTTGAGTTCCATTTCAAATTGTATTAATTTCAAACTCATTTATGTTGGGTATAATTAGTTCTTCAATGGTTTAAAGCTTCTTAAATATGGAGAAAAACAAGTTTGGAATTTTAGTAGTTGGATATAATTTAACACCGATAAGTCTCAGATTGTAGTAATTAAATAATGTAAAAAGAACGATTAAATTCACTTTTAGGAGTCAAACACTGGGAAACTGTGTAAATATCTGTCTAATTGCTTATAAATTGATCTAAATGCGACCGGAAATACAAATATATATTTTGTAAGGTAAGTATTAAGGAATAAGTATGACGCCTTCCATGAGAATTGTATATTCATTTCCCTAGCTAGTTTAGTTGTATTTAGGTACTATCAACCCCTTCAGAATATCAAAGCTATTCCCATCCGGCTGTACGGACTCAGTTTTTCCATTAGGCAGTTGCACTTTCAAGAAACCCATCTCGTCGATGCCAACTACTTTGGCCTCCTGCTCCTCCTTGTTTGGCATGCAGATCTTCACACTTTGTTCACTGGAATAATCAATTAAATATAAATTACTCTTTAAATGATACAAAAGTCATCAATTACCTGTGCAGCCAAAGTTTGTAGTACAGCTCGTAGAATCCATTGAAATCTCCATTCTGCACTTCAGTCAAAAGTCTTTCGATTTCATTAAACACCAATGCAATCAACTGTTCATATTTTAACGGAGGCAGTTTCTGCGCAGCCCCAACGTTTGTGTTGTAGTCGCCGATCAAGTCATTAATGCAGGACGTGGGCTTCGAGTTGTTTAAATTCAAGCCACCGCCAATGTTCACCAGTGCCTGGGTTCCCAGTATTGTAGTCCTTATAACGAGACCGCCAATTTTGGTCTTTCCATGCACGTACACATCATTCGGCCACTTGAGGCCAATATCCAGAACCTGAGAGGAAGAATGGAGTAAAATTTGAATTTACCGCCAAAAGAAGCACCCTGCCCAAATGTTATATCTATCTCCCTCTTGCCTCTGAGCGTTGCCGGACTGCAAGTGTTTTTGAAACTTATTTCAAACTTGCAAAACCTACGCAGAATGGGTAATTTAGTAATTTTTAATAATTTAATAAATTAATGTTAATTAAAATTACGCTCATTTGAATCACGATTTATTTTCCAATAATCGAACATTTTTCTCCCCCTTAATTTATTTTTAAATACTTTAAAATCTAAGCGGGATACGGCAACTCTGGCAAGTTGGTGACACACAGACACACACATACGCAAGTTGAGTGTAGTCCGGTAACCAACCATAGAATTTCGTGTAATTTTAAGCGCAGTGCAACGTTTCGGTTGGACAATGCGGCAAAAACAAAAAGTCCTCGGTTAAACAAAAACGTCCCCGCCAGACGTTAAATAACAACCAAAAAGAAGAATAGCCCGGGCATACGCTTCCACACGCAAACTCAGGCTCGAGTGTAGAGAATTTTCCTGCACCAACAACAACAACGGCAGCAACACAAGTTGCGCTGCCCCAGAGAAAATAGATTTTCCACTCGGCAAACAAAAACGTTTTTTTTTTTCGTTTCCTTTGTTCGCTGCCACGGGCCAACCGCGCGTGCAGTCGGGTAGGTCGACGGTACCAAACCGCAAAATGAATTACTGAAAACGTCGCCGTTTCCCCCAAAAAACCCCGCGCTGCGTGCCACCGTCGAAAAATCAATCAACTTTGTTGCACACTCACCGCCGCAGCCAAACTGCCTCCAAAATGAGCAGTGCCGCCGCCGGCGACTTCGAGTCGTGCAATGCCAACTCCACGACAGCCGCCTACAGCGATAATAATCTAATAATCATACAGGATATGATTGATCTCTCGGCCAACCACCTGGAAGGGCTGCGTACCCAATGCGCCACCAGCGCCATGCTCACCCAGCAGGAGATACGCAGCCTCGAGTCCAAGCTAGTGCGCTACTTCTCCGAGCTCCTGGTAACCAAGACGCGCCTCAACGAGCGCATACCTGCCAACGGCCTCCTGCCCCACTCGCCCGTGGGCGGGGATCTCAAGCAATGGCTGAAGGTCGTGGGCCTGAGCCAGGAATCACTGAATGTGTGCCTGGCCCGGCTGAGAACCCTAGAGCAGCTGCTGGGCCAAAGCGACGAGGAATTAAAGCAACTGCTCAGTGAGAATCCCAACCACAGGGACGAGGAGGTCCGCCGCCTCACCAAGGCCATGCAGAACCTCCGCAAGTGCATGGAGTCCCTGGACGCCACCGCCAACCCCAGCAACGGCGCCGTGGACAACGACCAGTGGTACTGGGACTCCTACGACCGCCACCACCACGTCCACCGCGGCAGCATTGGCAACATTGGCCTTGGCCTAAGCACAGCCTCCCCGCGGGCCCACCACCGCCAGCATGGCGGCAAAACCAAGACCGGCGGCTCGAACAGCAACTCGGCCACCCTCAGCCGCAGCGGCCGTCAGTCACCCAACCTGGCTGCCGGCGAGCAGCCGCCAAGGATTGAGGACTTCGCCAGCTTGCAGGGCTCCCAGTTGACCCTCACGCTGACCCCCTCGCCCCCGAACTCCCCCTTCACCCCCTCGAGCGGGGGCGGCGGCATCAGCAGCTTGAACGGCACGCCCCAGCGCAGCAAAGGCTCCTCGGTGGCAGCCGGCACCCCGCCACCAGCCAAGAAGCACCAAACGCTGCTCAGCCACAACGCCACGCCCACCCACATGGCCCTGGACAACCCCGAGCACAATGGACCCCGCAGCCGCCTGCCCACGGACCCCAGCCCCGACAGCCACAGCTCCAACAGCTCGGACATCTTCGTGGACGCCAACGGGCCCAGCTCCAATGTCTTGCTCGTGCCCTGCTCCCCCGGCGTGGGCCATGTGGGCATGGGCCATGCCATCAAGCACCGCTTCGCCAAGGCCATCGGCTTCATGTCCACCTGCCATCTCTGCCAGAAGCAGGTGTTCAGCCGCTGGCTCAAGTGCACCGACTGCAAGTACTTATGCCACAAGGGCTGTGCCCCCAACGTGCCGCCTTCGTGTGGGCTGCCGCCCGAGTTTGTGGACGAGTTCCGGCTCATCAAGGAGCAGGTCGGCTACTCCACCTTGCCGCACACCCACAGCCATGGCAAGGGCTCCCCGCTGGTCAAGAAGAACACCCTGGGCAAGCCCCTGCAGCAGCCGCATGGCGACAGCAGCTCCCCCAGCTCCAGCTGCACCAGCTCCACGCCCAGCAGCCCGGCTCTGTTCCACCAGCAGCTGCAGCACCAGCAGCACCAACAGGCCGGCAGCTATGGCGGCGGCGGCTCGTCGGCCTCCTCCAGCGGCAACCTGCTGCCCACGCCCTCGGCCTACCAGACCAACAACAAGCAGAGTCAATTCAACTTCCCCAATGTGACCATCACCAGCAGCGGGAATCCCACCCACATGGCCAACGAGCAGACGCTGATCTCGAATGAGATTTGTGGTGGGGAGTTCGAGGTCTTGCCCTTGGCTGCCAATGGCAACAACAACAACAGCAGCAACAACAACAACAACGTGAGCTCGGCCAACAACTCGAGCGGCGGCGGCAGCCTGGTCAACTCGCTGGTGGCCAGCCAGGTGTCGACCAACTCGACGACCTCCTCGAACGCCACCGTGTCCACGGGGCCGTACACCGCCAGCCTGGTGAACACGGGCTCCACGACCTTCTATCCCCGCAAGCTGAGCACGGCCGGCGTGGACAAGCGGATTCCCTTCACCAGCGAATACACCGACACCCACAAGTCCAACGACAGCGACAAGACGGTGTCGCTGTCGGGCAGCGCCAGCACCGATTCGGACCGCACGCCAGTGCGCCTGGACTCCACCGAGGACGGCGACTCCGGGCAGTGGCGGCAGAACTCGATTTCGCTCAAGGAATGGGACATTCCGTGGGGCGATCTGGTGATCCTGGAGCGCATAGGACGCGGCCGCTTCGGCACTGTCCATCGAGCTTTGTGGCATGGCGATGTGGCGGTGAAGCTGCTCAACGAGGACTACCTGCAGGACGAGCATATGCTCGAGAACTTCAAGACCGAGGTGGCCAACTTCAAGAAGACCCGCCACGAGAATCTCGTCCTGTTCATGGGGGCCTGCATGAATCCCCCCTACCTGGCCATTGTGACCTCGCTGTGCAAAGGCAACACCCTGTATACGTACATCCACCAGCGCCACGAGAAGTTCGCCATGAACCGCACCCTGCTGATTGCCCAGCAGATTGCCCAGGGCATGGGCTATTTGCATGCCCGCGGCATCATCCACAAGGACCTGCGCACCAAAAACATCTTCATCGAGAACGGCAAGGTGGTCATCACCGACTTCGGCCTCTTCAGCTCGACGAAGCTGCTCTACTGTGATATAGGCTTAGGAATACCACACAACTGGTTGTGCTACATGGCCCCGGAGCTGATCAGGGCGCTCAAGCCCATCAAGCCGGAGGGGGAGTGCTTGGAGTACACGCCCTTCTCGGATGTCTACTCGTTCGGGACGGTCTGGTATGAGCTGATTTGCGGTGAGTTTACGTTCAAGGACCAGCCGGCGGAGTCGGTGATCTGGCAGGTGGGACGTGGGATGAAGCAGTCGCTGGCCAACCTGCAGTCCGGGCGGGATGTCAAGGACCTGCTCATGATGTGCTGGACCTTCGAGAAGGAGTTGCGGCCGCAATTCGCCAGGCTGCTGACTTTGCTGGAGCATTTGCCTAAGAAGCGTTTGGCTCGCAGTCCTTCGCATCCTGTGAACTTGTCGCGCTCCGCTGAGTCGGTCTTCTAAGCGGAGCGTCCTCCCGAGGATTTAGTACAATTAGAGAACTGCACATGCCCCTCCCCTCACCCCCCACCCCACATACATATATTAAATTGTAAGTCTTGTCGTTGTGCGTTGTCTGTGCATGTGTGTGTGTGTGAAATGTCAAAGAATCAGGGACCCCAAAATGGCAAAGGTCGCACACACAACCTCAAAAAATTCCTCACGAACGACCCCCCACCCCCCGAGGGTCTTTAAAGTTCAAATGTTAGGAGAGCACACGAAAATATCCCAAATTTAACTGATTTTGTGCGTTGTAAAGAAAAAAAGAAAATATATATCAAAAATAAGGAGATTTAAATTTTAATCAAAGGCAAAAAGGCAGAATGGAATTGTTCGAAACACAAATGTTAACTTTCAAAAAGACAACGTTAAAGAAAAAAACTAAATCAAATTTAAATGAAAAACCAATCGCACTGTGTGGCAAAAGAGAAACGAAATCGTGAATCAGGTGAGCAATTTTAAAATTGTTAATTATTCATAAGCAGAGCTCTATTAAACAGATATATATACATATATACTATATTATTATAATTTCAATGTCTGAGCTGTGTACCGTTAACTGTAAATAGGCATAGGAATCGAGCAGAACAAGGAATCCAACTAAATTCCTTAAGTCACCAAAAACACACAAAACTAAATTAAAAACAACCTATTTAAAGATATCAAATAAATTATCACCACAATTTCAAAATGCTCTTCTTTTTCTTGGGACAGGGAAATGGGGGGGAAGAAAAATCGTATCGAAATAAAGACGATTCGAAATACACCAATCTTTAATCAGGAACCTTAAGAAACTTTTAAGCAAGTTTGGAAGAAATTAAATCGAAATCTTAGGAATACCCCATTACCTTGGTGGGAAAGGAATTCAAATACCTATCGAAACATTGATGGAAGATTGGACAAACGGTGTGAGGATTTTCTAGAAACTTTTAAGGAATCCCAGACAAAACCGGAGCGAATGGTGGGGAACTTTTAAGGAATAAAGAAATCCCAGACGAAATCTTCACGATTCAGTTCTTGACTTTGATGAGAAACCTTCAGCAAGTTTTAGGGAATTTCAAAAGAAATTAAATCAAAATTCGAAAAGACCTTCTTCAACTTTGTTGATGAACTCTTCAAGAATTTCAGAGAAAATAGAATCGCAATCTTCATGGAAGATTCGGCAAGAAGCCTTCAAAAACTTCAAAAAAACTTGAATCAAAAAACTCCTTTCATTAGTGAGGAAGTTTTAAGCATTTTAGAGTCGAGAATCGAAATATTTATGGTTCAAGTTTTCTCCAGAAACTTTTAAAGAAATTTAAAAAAATTCGAAACGAAAAATTCCTTTATTTTGGTGAGGAAGTTTTCAAGAATTTTAGAGGAATCGAATGAAAATCTTTCTAGGAGATTTGGCGAGGGGCCTTCAGAAACTTCTAAAGAAAGGAAATCGAATCTCAAAGTTCTTTTACTTTGGTGAGGAACTTTTCAAGAATTTTAGAGGAAATTGATTTGAAATTTTAAGAAGAGATCTAGAAAACCCTTATCCAGAAAACATTAAAGGAATTTGAAAGAATACCGAATTGAGATCTTTAGAAAATAACGAGTCTTTTGAACCTCTAGGAACTTTTAAGATATTTTAAACTGATAAAATCGATTTATCGGCTCCCCCAAATGGAAATCTCACTCACCTTATAGACGGGATGGTTCTTGAGCGCATTCACCATAGCCGCGCCCACAATGTGCTGGATGAGGGGCAGCCGGGGGCCGAGGAACGAGTCCATCGGCACATGCAATTGGATGGAGAACATGGCGCAGCCCAGGGGACTCAGCCACTGCAAAGAACCAAAGTCTTAGGCTCCTCCATCAAATCCTCGACAGGACAAACTCACCTGGTTGCTGGACCGGCCGACCCCAGCGGTCTGCTGCACGGGCAGGACGGCAATTCCATGCACCAGTTCCAGATCATTGACCACGTGCATGGAGCTGCTTATGACAGGAGCATAGATCACAAGGCGGCCGATGTGCTCGGTTTTCAAGTGCTAAGGGAGGAGGCTCGGGATCAGTTTGACTGGAGGAACAAAAGGAAAGATCCGCTTACATCGAAATAGTCGACGGTGGAGAAGTCGTCGGGGCAGGAATGTATGATGATCGGCAGGACATTGTTGTTGGCTGCCGGCGGGGTGTCGTCCTTGCCGCAGAACTTCATGGTGAGCTTCGGGGTCACGATCACGTTCTCCGAGCCGGTGCAGCGGGAAGACAGCTTCTCCAGCAGCTCGAACTTCGACTGCGAAAGCCAGAGGAATTTAAGAAACTAACAGTGGAAATTTTAAGGACCAAACTGACCTCGTGGCGGCCCAGGAAGTAGGCCTGCTGATAGACCACCGCGGCGGGGGCGCCGGGCTTCTCCGGCGCGCGGACCTGCACGTCGAGGTGCTTGGCCAGGAGATCGGCGAAGATCTCCAGACGAGTGCGCTCGCTCAGCTGCAGGATGGCAAACTTGGTCTCGTCGGACTCAAATTCACTCGGACTGATCTCCAAATGGACCTGCCAAAGGAGAAAATTCCTCGCTTAGGATTTGCTAGGACTCTTGGTGGGCTTGGCTGACCTGCGAGAAGACCGCCTTGCCGCCGCTTTGGAGGCTCTTGGCCAGCAGCAGGCTGGGAGTCTGCCAGGTCTCCTCGGTGCCTAGGACCTGCACGTCCAGCTGGTGGCTGTGGCCGGCCAGATCCTTGAGTTCCATGGACCTTGGACATACTAGAGCTCTAAGCGGCGTTTCTCGAATTGTTTTGTGTTTAATTTCGTTTTTTAAGGATTATGGATTAGGATAGCACACAGAAGCAAGCAAGAACAGAGAGAAGTTTACGGGCGGGCAGGACACACACGACAACGAGGAATACAATATAGAAATCAAATAGAGAGTGTTACCCAAGAATAAACGAGTTCAAAAGCGAATGAAATGACCAACGGAAACCAAAAAGTGTGTGGAAATTTGGAAAAACAAAGTGCCAAACTCGGAAAGGACCACCAAGAGGAAATACGAATAAAAGAAACCAGAATTAAGTAAATATTAGTTCCGAAAATAGGAAAGCCCAAAGCTCAAGATTATAATATGACAAATGGTTCCCCCAAGGCTGGCGACGTTTCATGCTCGCCTAATCCCCTAGAGCATTTGGTCCGGGCATCCTACTTACGGTTTGCGGGAATGCCCGCGTCCTGCGGACTCCTCGCTGTCGGTGGAGAAGTGCTTGCGCACCGGCGACGGCTGATAGCAGAAAATGTGGTGCATCATCTTCACCCGCTCCCACTTGTCGTAGGAGAACTGGACGAGCTCATGCTCGCGCACCTGGAATAAGCAGGATCCTGGTTAACCCAGAAGCATGACAAAAGGCAGGACACTCACCTCGGCAGTGCGGTAGGTGGGCAGGACGACGTGCATGATGTCCGAGCAGAGGGAGAGCACCTTGCCGCCGTGCAGGAAGTAGTCCACCAGGATGCCCCCAATGGAGGGCACCACAGAGCCGCAGACCACCAGCAGCACCGTCTGGTCCATCCAGAACTTCTGGGCCGCCTGCTGCGGGGTCAGCGGGTAGATGGTGTAGACATCCGCGGCCAGAAGGTCGCGCAGGGTGGCCACGGTGGAGTCCCGGGCACTGGCGCTGTCCGAATAGACCAGGACATTCAGTGGCTTGCTGTCCTGGATGCTTTGCTTGCTGCGCTGCAGCACAGGACGCGGGGCAGGGGCTGCCGGTGGCGGTGGAGAAGTTGGCTTGACCGCCACGAAAGTCTTGCTGGGCGTGGCAGCCGAAGCCACTGGCGGCGCATGGACTGGAGAGGTTTGCCTGCGGGCCGCCTGGGCCGCCAATTTCTCGAGCTCACTAGTGGGCGGGTCCTTGGGCAGCTCAGCTGGCAGAGGCTTTTTAATTTCCGTGGGTTTGGCTTGGATCTTTGGCGGGGATGAGATTGCCGTTGGGGCGGCGGTTGGGGCCACCACAGCCACGTTCTTGGGGGATCCCTGCTGCTCCTGGGGTATCAGGTCGGGCTTGATGATGCCGGTCTTGCCCTCGGTGCGGTTCTTCTGGTACTCGAACTCCGTGGCCTGGTGGGCCAGCACGCTGATGGCGCGCAGGTCTTGGAGGTGCTTCTGCCAATCCTCCGAGCTCAGCTCGGCGGCGTTCCTGGTGCTGCGTTTCAAGTGATTGGCCAGGAGTTCGAAGGGCTGCGGTTTGCCCTCCCGTTGCACGGCTGCGGGGGGGAAAAGCATTTTTTGTCATCAATCAAAAAACATTTAGGGATTCAGGGGGATGGGAGGGTGGATGGGCGCTTACATTCAATCCTCAAGAGTGGCAGATGATCGTTTATATAGAGATTATTTCGCAAGAAAGTTGTTATCAACAATTTGGTAAAATGCTCAACGTCGCTCTCAACAAGGACCGCCAAGTGCGAGTCGATTTTCCAGGCGATTAGCTTACCATAATCTTCCAGCTGGCCACGGCCCACGAACAACCGATTTATAGTTTGTGAACATGCAAGAATAGAGAGAGAGAAAAGTCCTTTAACTTGGCCTCGCCAACGGTGACGCAAGCGTCCCCACTCCTCCTCCACTTACCCGCACAGCCGTGGCGTTGTCTATATCCGCGCGCTGGGGCTCGATGTGGGCCTCCACCAGCAGCTGAAGGTGTTGGCTCTGATCAACGGCCAGAATGGTCTTGGGCTTGGGCGGCGGCATTACGGCCTCGGTGGCGCCGGTCGGAGTCACAGCGGGCGGGGTGGTGGCCACGGTGTAGGCGAAGGGCAGCCAACTGGACGTGGGGGTGGCGGGGAAGCTAATCCAGGGCGTGATGTGCAGCGACTGCAGGGGCTGCAGGCAGCAACCGCGCTGGTTGCCATGGAGCCATAAAATATCGGTGACCTTGGCCGCGTTTCGATTGCCGCAGAGCTCCGAACTGGCCAGAACTGGATCTGTGGGGAAATCAGGTATGAAAAAGTCCGGATAAGGAGATTTGAAGACTCACCGAAGCCGTCGTCACTGCCCGGCGGGAGGGTGTAGAAGGCAATGCTCGATTGCTGGGCTAGTTGGTCGGCGATTTTGCTGCAGGTCCTTTGTATGCGCCAGGACTGCAGCAGGGTGGTGCTCACGTAATAAAGAGTAAGCATTGCTGTCCAAGGAGAGCGGGGGATGGGCAAATGTGCGAAACGAGGTAAGAAATTTGTTTGAAAATTGACTGCTAATTATGCCATTCCAGCGAACGAATACACACACACGAGAACGTAAAAATCAATTCGCGGTTTCGTAATTTTGTGCAAAACTCATTTGCATGCCTGCTTCATGCAACATCGGCAGCGGGGCAACTGAGAAGACAGGCTTCTTGTGATTGAACTGGTCGCGTATTGGGAAAATGAAAAACGATTTTGCCGACTAGCGAGCGGGCACTTCCTGACGTCCTTGCCGCGCTCTCAACGGTTTGACACACTTTCCGCTGTTCCCTATCGCATTGGCATTTATTGTTGATTTCTCTGCTCCTGCGCTCCTCCGGCCTTATCACTGGCTGGCTGATGATAGCGCGCTTCTCCCAATCAGCTGTTGGCCTAAGATGGCGCGAGCGCCAGGGTTGCGGCCGCTTATTGCAGAGCTGCCAGAAGCCTGAAGCAATAATTATTGGCAAATATTACAAGTGCCCACACGGAACTCCTTTATGTTTACAGATAGCAGAGAAATATAAATAGTTAAATAAAATATTTTAATAAACACTTATGTGTTACAATCTAGCAGTGCACTTAAGTAGGACTGCCGATTCCAACAGGGTGGCAGCTCTAGGCTTAGCGATGGTTTTAAGCGACTTACACATGACGCGTCGTCTTTTGTTTATTGTGGCCGTTTTACTTATAATTTTATATGCAAAAACATATTTACTGCCCGGCGTGGCTTTGGAACAGGACTAAGGCTTCGAAATGACGACCGACAGACGCGTTTCCTACTTCTACAATGCCGATGTGGGGAATTTCCACTACGGCGCCGGCCACCCCATGAAGCCCCAACGCTTGGCCGCCACTCACAGCCTGGTGATGAACTATGGCCTGGACAAAAAGATGAAAATCTACAGGCCATACAAGTAAGCACACCATAACCATACCCTCCCCCACCAGCTTAACCCCCCTCCGCTTCACGCAGAGCCAGTGCCCAGGATATGCTGAGGTTTCACAGCGACGAGTACATCGCCTATTTGCAGCAAGTGACGCCGGAGAATATCCAGTGCAATTGTATGGTTTTTTTTTCTTATCAGTTGATTTTTTGTTATAAATGCGTCTTCTGCTTTCAGCTGTGGCCTATACAAAGTATTTGGCCCACTTCAGCGTGGGCGAGGACTGCCCGGTGTTTGATGGCCTCTTCGACTTCTGTGCCATGTACACGGGCGCCTCCCTGGAGGGGGCCCAGAAGTTGAATCACAACCACAGCGACATCTGCATCAACTGGTCTGGTGGCCTGCACCATGCCAAGAAGTTCGAGGCCTCTGGCTTCTGCTATGTCAACGACATAGTAATCGGCATCCTGGAGCTCCTGAAATACCACCCACGCGTCCTCTACATAGACATCGATGTCCACCACGGCGATGGCGTCCAAGAGGCCTTCTACCTGACGGACCGCGTAATGACCGTTTCATTCCACAAATACGGCAACTACTTCTTCCCGGGCACCGGCGACATGTACGAAATCGGCGCCGAGTCCGGCCGCTATTACAGCGTGAATGTGCCCCTGAAGGAGGGCATCGACGATCAGAGTTATTTCCAAGTTTTCAAGCCCATCATCTCGGCTGTGATGGACTTCTACCGGCCCACGGCCATCGTTCTCCAATGCGGCGCTGATTCCCTGGCTGGCGACCGCCTGGGCTGCTTCTCCTTGAGCACCCGCGGCCACGGCGAGTGCGTCAAGTTCGTCAAGGGCCTCAATGTTCCCACCTTGGTGGTGGGCGGCGGCGGCTACACCCTCCGCAATGTGGCCCGTTGCTGGACCCACGAGACCTCGCTGCTGGTCGATCAGGAGATCGCCAACGACCTGCCGCCCACGGAGTATTACGATTTCTTCGCCCCCGATTTCACGCTGCATCCCGAGGTCAACTCGCGCCAGGACAACGCCAATTCGAAGCAGTACCTCGAGCTGATTGTCAAGCATGTGCACGAGAACCTGAAGATGTGCACGCACTCGCCCAGTGTCCAGATGGTGCAGGTGCCGCCCGACGTCATCGACATGGAGGAAATGCGAATAAAAGAGGAAACCGATCCCGATGTCCGCATGAGCCAGGCCGAGGAGGACAAGCTGGTGGAGCCGAAGAACGAGTTCTACGACGGCGACCAGGACCAGGACAAGGCCGAGTCGGTGGAGACCTAAATAAGCTAGTTTTATACACAGATCTTAAGCACAAAACGATGTCAGTCTCGCTTTAAAATAGACACGTAAATGTATTTTATTTTTTTAAATGTAAAGTCCTTTGGGACGACGACAATGAGAGAGGGAGGGCGGATTTACCAGCCCGTTGTGGTGTTGGCCAAGCGCCGCATGCGCCGGGTGTTGCGGTCTTGGTCGCGGATTTTCTTCTCCATTTCGGCATCCGTCAGCGTCTCGAGGAAGGGAGCCCAGGCATCGGCGTCGCTGGGGTTGCGGAACGGCACGTCTATGGTGGACAAAGGAGCCTCGCTGAAGGCATACGTGCGGCAGTGCCAGGACAATTGGCCACGTATGCTGTAGGCTATGGCGGTGACGAACTCGCCGCCCAGACCGAGCTCGGCGCACAGTTTGATGGCGAACTCCTCGGGATTGTTGTTCTTTTCGGACATGTCCCACTCGACCTGGTCGACGAGCGAGGTGTTGCCTACGTGTATGTTCAATTTGACAATGACGCGCTGGTCGCAGCTCTCCTCGAGGATGGGAGGGTCGTTGGGGAAAGCCTCGATCTGCTGGCGGATGGCCTGGGCAATGGCCGGGACGAAGGGCAAGGGGTTCAAGTCCAGATCGTCGCACAGCACTTCGGCGAACTGCTCTGGCGTAATCATGCTCTCGTTCTTGTTCCAGGTGAACGTGTCGCGCAGCTTTTGACCCTCCAATTCCATGTCCAGGCGGATTGGCACCAGGCACTCCTTCTGGGCAGCGTTTTCCAGACTGGCCGTGGGGTCTGTGTCGTCGAAGCACATGGGGAATGTGCGCACCTTCTTCGTGTGCACGCGGTTGCGATTGATGGGAGTGGCCTGGGGCACTGCATCCAAGTGGCTGGAGTTCGGCATGGTTGGAACGTATTGCGGTTGTTTCTTTGATTTGCTCTCTCGCGGCACGGGGGTATCGGAGGTGTTTACCGAGACGGCGCGGTATCTGTTGGATAAAAAAGAGAGTTAGTTGAGGTTTTATGGGGAGCTGTGATTCGGCTTACTTTTCGTCGTTGCCAGCCATAATATCGTCTACTTCGACGGCTCGGAGCAGAGACACTGAGCTAGCTAGGATGTGGGAGCTGAGGCCGGAGTCAGCCAGGCGTTTGCGTTCCTCATTTGACAGCACAATCCGCGTCATTCCCGGGTACTTCTTATAGAGGATGCCGCGGAAGTGGCGCATGTAATTGCCCACTTCGGAACCGACATAGTAGTATTCACCGCCCTCTTCCAACTGGAATGCCACCGGCTTGTCACCGTATGTTTGGAGGGCCATCTTTTAAATAGTTTTTACTCTAAAATTCGATCTTTAGTTCTCCAGACAAATTTTCATGCCGCATACACAAGCTACAACAACAACAACGGCCGCAATGGCGGAAAACAACAACAAGCCCTAAGAACGCAGGGTTGCTGCCGATACAATGCCGTGTAACGCAGGGTTGATCGGGGTTCGCCGATATCCAAAACAGCAACCCTGCGAAACCAGCCGTGTACGCAAGAAGAAGAAGAACGAGTGTTTTTTTATTGTCGTAAACCAAAAATGTCCTTAATTCGAACAGTTGCCGGTGCCCTGGCGCTTGTCAGGCCGCCAAATGCCCTCCACACATGTAAGCTATTCAGCTTTTCTTTTCCTTCATTCAGTAATTGTTATTTCTTGCCCAGCACGCCGCCAGTTCAAGCGGTGGGTCTCGCCGACGTTACGTGAGCTCGCCCACCGCGTTGAAAAGCAAGGACCACAAAAACCAGAGCCGCGTTCCGGTTTCGTCGAATGGAACCACCGAGCCGAGCTGTTCGCCTTTGGAAAGCGGCTAAACGAAAGCTTCCAACTGCCAGTCCTCCAGACAGCCTTCACCCAAAGCTCCTATGTCCACCAAGAGCAAGAACGCCAGCGGAAGCTCGGCATCGAAGAGGTGGACCTCCAGACCACTGACAACACAGCCCTAGCCGCCAAGGGAGAGCACATAGCCAAGGCCTATGTAGCTGCCTATTTGCTGCACAGCCTGCCAAAGGTGCCCGCCGAAGGACAGAAGGCAATCGCTGCTTATTTACTGAGCACCGCCACCCTGGCCCATGTGTCCTCGCACTTGGGCACCAAGGACCTAATTTTTGCCGCCGAATACCCGCCCACAGAAGAAACCCTGGCTCAAACCCTGCACGCCATTATTGGGGCCCTGGCCGACTCCAGCGGCGTGGAGCGGGCATTTCTCTTCGTCAGAGATTTCATTTGCACGCAGCTCAACCAAAAGGACCTGCTGGACGTGTGGACCCCAGAGCAGCCCCTCCAACTGCTCACCGAAATCTGCAAGCAACAGAAACTGGGCGAGCCCGAGCCCCGACTGCTCGGCGACTGCGGCAAGAACACAGTCCTGGCGGCCTACCACGTAGGCATCTACGGCAACCGCAAATTGCTGGGCAAGGGATTCGGCGAGGACCCCGAAACAGCCACCACAACAGCTGCCATCGATGCCCTACAAACGCTCTTCGATATGCACGACAACCGGCGACCCTTCGACTTTGCGCTCCAGGTCGAGGCCAAGAACGTGAGGCTCGGCTAGAAACGCCCGTCCACTTGGGATCTGTTCTGTTATTATTGTAATTTGCACTAAACACATGGACTTCCTGAATAGTCAAATTGATTAACTACGAAATAACAAGACGTCGTCGTCTTAGTCGCTGTCGTCGCGCTTCTTGTCGCCGCTGTAGTCCTCGATGTGCCCGGAGGTGGTGGCCGCGGGCGGACTAGTTTCGTCGGGCTTGCTCTCCAGCGAGAAGGGCGGTATTTTGCAGTCGAACGAGTAGCCGTCCTCGCGCTCCAGCCGGAAGGTGCCCCACATATGCCCGCTGGGGGCCTGGAGGCTCACATGACTGCTGTACTGGAAGGCCGGCAGGCGGGGACTCAGAATGGGCTCCTGGCCAACCACGCCGCGTCCTCGCACGGTCTCCAAAGTGCCCGAGAGCGAGAAGATGCGCCAATGCCGTTCCCGCAGCTGCACGCTCAGCTCGCCCAGGTTCTCGAGGCGGATGCAGTACCTCCACCAGTAGACCGAGGAGGCCGGCGTCTCCCGACAGCCCATGTAGAAGGGGATTACAGTGATGCGCACGTTCTCCGTGGTCTCCTTGTGGACGTCGCTCATGTCCAGCCAGGGGTGGTTCTTGTCCTGCCAGGCCTTCAGTGTGTCCTGCCCCGAGAACGGCGGATCCATCTCCGGCGTGTAGCCGAGGAACTTGTCGAACAATTCATGCTGCAGCGGATGCCTCTCGCCCGAGCTGTACGGCATGATGTCGTCGTGGGCGACGTAGTCTAATCCTGGTATGGCATACAGGCTGCGGTTCGAGTCCTGGTTCCCCAAGAACGTCACCGCCTCGGTTTGGGCGCGCTGCAAAGTTGGAAAATTAATAACAATTTAAAATCTCTTCGTTGCCAACACTCACTATGTGCGGGCAATCCCTTGTGTCGATCAGCACTTGGTAGAAGGTTTGTACTTTGCTCTTGACATCCCGGGAATCGACAGCGGCGTTGGCGGTGGTGGCCTGCTTCGTTGTGGTGCTCGTGGTGTTGGTGTTGTCGGTACTCGCAGTCGGCCAGGATGTGGTGGTGTTGTTGTGATCCGTGGTCGTGGCCGTTGGCGGCGTTTGGTTGGGGTCATTGGGAGTAGAGATGCCGTCGACCTTTACTCTGACTGTAGCCTCTTTGGTGCGCGGTGCAATCGGGGCCGAGGAGGTCACCGAGGTGGCCTGCCTGCTGGGATTGTGGAGGTCGCGGTCGTAGACGCGGGCTGTCCAGGGGAACAGGATCACTCCGCGGTAGCCGAAGATGCGATGGAGGAACAGCTGGCCGGTCTCGTATTTGCTTTCGCGGGGCTCAACCAGCCGCCCGACTTCCGCGAGCCTAGGAAAATAATAATTGTTATATAAGTTGGTGAAGCGGCGTTGCTGTGTGTGGCGCAGGCCCGGCGTCCCCCTGCCAGCCACAGGGTGCTACCTACTTTGGTGGATGGATGGCCTGCTTTTTGATGCTGCGCCGCAAGACGATATCACATTTGTGGAGTAGGTGCCAGCGCTTGTCCCATTTCAGTACTTGCAGCAATATACCCATTGGTGGTGGATTGTTCGATGTGGATTCGCACCACGAAGCCGATTAGTGCAATAACAATTTGTGTGTTGTAGTTGTAGTTGTGCAGC
>JBAMCP010000982.1:0-30479 GCA_037075105.1 Lissocephala sabroskyi
AAATACAAATACAATTTATAGTTACACGATTTCGGTGCCTCATTCGTGCATTCATTCAGTCGTTCATTATTTTATCGATGGCCTAAGTTGGCCCAGCAGCTGGTGCCCCGCCGTAGTTGGCCCTCAGTTCGATGGGTGCGTGGGGCAAAGTGTCGCTTTTGTATACAAAAGCTCACAATTTATGGGCTTAGTCGGGTTGCCGGAATTGCCAGTGAAACCTTTGTGCTTTGAGCGAAAATACCATTGGGAAAATCCCAGCAAAAAGGGGGAAACAAAAACACAGTCAGGTGGAACGGTTGGAAACACAACCCCTGTCGCCAGGCAGACGCCAATGCGTCTATAAAATTGGCAGAGCGCACTAAGATTTCAAGGAAAGCGAGAATTCTTCACACTAAAAAGAGACGACGTATTCAGAATACTAAAAAGACTGATCAGTTGCAAGCAGTTGTTCCAGTTTCCATTGTTCCAAAAGCTTCTCTGATCGTGTAACCTTAAACCGATTAACCATCCGGTTAGATATCTTCACTGGAGTTTAAATATCTGTCAATCTGGCAGGTTAAACTTTGTTCTCTTCTTTTGCTTCCCCTGTGCAGACTAAACTTTTTGAAAGCCAAATTCCCCAGCGTTCCATAAAGTGAATTAAGAGCAAATCCACATTTATGACAAATTTTCTCCCTACTTCAAACCACGAATCCCGTCCTTGGCCTTATCAATGACAGATTATCTCATAAATTTACCAAGTCAATTAGTCTCCCTTCCCGACTACCAGAAGACCATTAAAATTGCATTTGCGCCCACCAGTCCCCCATTCTGATGGCTGCCCTCTTGGCCCCCCCGACTAACCTTTGGAATGAAAAATATATGAATGGCAAATATCAAACAATTCATATAGCATCGGTCGTTGGTCAACAATGGCCAGCCTGGAATATTTATGCAATAAATAATGTGAGGCATTTGCAAAATACAAAATACTCGGCCCGAAAGCATCCCAAAACAAAACACAAAGCGCACAAAACAAACAAAGGCCAAAAACCAAATATTTACCCTCCCCCGGCGGATCCCCCCACTCCCCAGGCCTCTAGGACCCGCCAAAGAAAGGAGAAACGAAACTGCGCCCAATGGCGAGTTGGAAAAACAAAAACTGCAATATCGGTGCCCTCCTCTAATAACAATGAATGTGCCAATAATAATAACAATAATAATAATAATCACACACGGACAGGGCAGCGCACTCGGGCGCCTGGTGAGAGAGGACAGAAATTATCGATAAACTTTTTCGTCATCCGCAAGCGCCCGTTGAATAATTTGACACTCAGCTTGGATTTTTTCCTACACTCCTGTAGGGTCTGTGTGAGTGTGTTGGGTGTGTTTTGTATTTCTTGCATATGCAGTGTGAAAGTTTTCTCATTTCGATGTGTAAATATTTTTTCCACACGATGTAGGCACACTCACCTATTCGCTTTTAGGGGACCAAAGCCCTGCAAGCATTCAGTTGACACTTTCGATTTAGTTGATGGACTCAAAACTGAGGAAACTAACGTCGGCTGGATGCCCATCAACAGTCGGTTGTGATGGAATCTGGGAAATGGTTCGAGGCAGGCGCTCATCATCGCCCACAACTGTCAAGCGATTGTCTCATAGAAGACACTTGACTGTTGACACAGACGACTGAAATTGAATACCCAAGCATTTACAATTAATTCAGCTTAAGGTTCTGTAGGATTGCAGGCGATTTTGCCATTAAAATGATGCACGAAAATGGTTCAGAGTTTTGTGGATTTCTTTCTTTTTGGCTATGAAGAATGCGAAGAAAGATTTGGGATCGATTAATTCCGTGAGATAAAATGCTTGTTGGGTAGCGGCATAGGAGAATTCAAGGCGTCAGCTGTTTCGGTTCAATCGAAATCAATCAGAACGCAAAACAAGAAACTATTCAAGATTTGCGAAGAAAACAAATGAAAGTCGCAGTCGGCAAGAAATGGGAAGCTCTCAGCCTCGAATCTTGAAAGCAGCCTGTCATCTGCGGGTTTGGTAAGCGAAGTTTCACTGTGCCGAATAATTTCGGCTGCTGAAAAAAAACGAGAAATTTTTGGCAGAAAAACCAATTTGAAGTGAAAAATAAAAAGTTGCCGGCCAGGACATTAAAACAAAACCGACCAC
Organism: Lissocephala sabroskyi; assembly: GCA_037075105.1. Classification (NCBI taxonomy): domain Eukaryota; kingdom Metazoa; phylum Arthropoda; class Insecta; order Diptera; family Drosophilidae; genus Lissocephala; species Lissocephala sabroskyi. The sequence goes on from JBAMCP010000982.1 coordinate 2,161, forward strand.
AGCTGTTTGCAAAATGCCTACAGAGTGACGACAGCGTTGCTGACGTTGTTGTTGTTTTTATTGTTGCTGCGCCTCCGGCAAATTGAAAATTAAACGAAAAACTTTAAAATAAACTATAGGAAACAAAAAGGAAGAAGCCGAAAAGAAGTCCCTCCGCCCCCCAACCGGCCCACGAAAGTTATAAAAACTCTATAGACTGGGCGGCTCCTGCCTCGCTGCCGGGGCATTTTGGTGACCCCAATTGCAGGCACGCCGGACCCCCAAGTGTTGCCAACTTAATAAAACGCCGCTCAAAACATGAAAAGTTGACCAGAAGACCAGCAGCAGCCTCCGCCCACCACGGCGCATGTAAAAAAGTTGGGCCTCTCGCCAAAAATGGACGGCATACGGAAAGCCAAGCTAACGAAATTCCCGAGAATAAAGAAAATTCTTGGCCTCCCTCAAGCCCCTCCTCGACCGGTTGACACTCACCTCCACGGACAGCCGGCTCGCGGGGTTGGGGGAGCAGGGAAACTGCAAGGAAGCTCATATTTTACAGTCGCTGCCGCCATTGTGCGCGTGTTGATTCGCTTCTCCGGTCGAGTAGTCCTTCTCTTACAGGAAGCTTGCTGGGCGAGCCTGGCACACAGATTACCAGCCGCAGGCAGACTAATGATAAACTGAAGATCATTTCACCATCCCAACATCAATAGAAGTCAGGCAGAAGGTAAAAACCTTTCGAACATTTGATGGATGGAATAGAATCCCTAAATCACCTTAGAAAAGAGACAAAGAAGTTTTGACGACGGCAGACGATGACGATGACTTTACGCATATCCAATTTTGGAGGTAAAACAGAATCAATGAGGTCTAAGTTTCTAACCAAGTCGAAAAAACATTTTTAGATTAAAGTGGTCAAATAAGGAAACCGAAGTATTTAAGAAATTGGTTATCTTTTTAAGCCCTCTCCACCAGAAGATATGAAATATAGAAAAGGTGTCACTGTATAAAAAATTTCTTCCAGAATGATCAGGAAGTCGAAAGAAATCATTCTCTTCTCTCTCAGCTCTGTTCGTCTGTCTATTCGTATGAACAAGAGAAGCTCGAAATCTATTTCTTACGTCACAGAAGTTGTTGCTGAAATATTTAAGATCTGTCTGAGTGTGGACAATAATATGGTGCAGCTGGGCATCTTTTTTCTTGGATTAAACTAGAACAAAATGCAGTAGGGAGATCCAGTGGATCCAGAGATCTAGTGTGAGCAATGGAGTCTTCTCCTGGTTTAACTATTGTCCAGAGGTAGATCGCTAAAGCAAATACGTTAGAGATTTTGAGATATTAGGTTTATGTTTTCATAGCCGTAATTGATTGAATTTATAGCATGTTATATAGTCTTCGCAGATTTTAAATTGAGGAAATATGAGAATGGAAATGAATACCTTTCGATTGATACCAAGCAAGACTAAATTAGAGCAGAAAAAGTAGTCAATAGTTTAATTAGGGGCAATGGACACCAAATAACACTTATTTCCATCTGCCATCTTATGCAGAACATCTAAGGAGCTGCCAACTTTAGAGGAAATTTACAGACAGTATTTAAAAAAATCTACAATATACAAATATGAAGGGATACAGTCGGACAGGCTTCTCGTTTATGGAAGGAAAGTATGCCGCCTCGAAAAGAGCATCCGTCGGTCGTCCCGGCATTCCCTTGTAGGCGCCATTCCATTTGTGTTGTGGCGACCAGCAGTTTTCCGTCTCCGGAGTGCCTAAATTGAATATCATCAGGGCTCAAATTAATGTCTTCAGCACAAACTTTCCTACTTGGAACATATTTCGGGGGACAGACCGACAGGCCGACCGACAGCACCGAGCAGGCCGGCCAACCTTTCCCCCACTCGGCTTAGCATCTGCATGTTTTTCTTATTTTTTTACGACCAGGGAAAGTTTTTGGCTAGTTCTTTGGGGACTTGGAGGGCCAAATTGAAATCCATTTGGGTGAGACTGAGCCTGTCCACAGTGCAGGGGACTCGGCCTTTTTCTGCATTAGGCTAATTGGCCGATTGCCGGCCACTGATTTGCTGCATGAAACCACAAGGCGTTGGGGGATTACAGAGTCCGGGTGACCAGCAAATCACCGAAAAACCCACAATAGGTGAGCCCACCTCCCCCCAGGAGAGCGGCCAGTGCGTGTGCTTAATGCCGGGCAATCTATTAAAAATGTAAAATGTATGAGGCCAGACAGCCAGACGGCCAGCCAGACAGTGAAACAATTGCAGTAAAAATAGCGCACAATGCACAGGGGAAATGACAGTCCGTCGCCCTCCGAGGGGCGCACGTGAAATCGCAAAAAGAAACACAAAGAACCCAAGCCAAAGGCGACAGCATTGAAGACCACGACGACAGCGCCTGCCACGGTCACTGTGGCTGCCCGTCTAGCGAGTCCTTTGAAGTTGCCAGCACGCACGACAGCCAGCCGTGCACATCTGCAGGACGCTGTAGACCCGCAAAGTCAAACGTTAAGACGGCATCGGGGCGTCATTTGGTGCTGCATTATTCACAGCCCTCGGTTGTTTATTGATGTTTGTCTGTGCAGGTTGACTGCCACACCTTGCCGCCCCTTCAGCCATTGTCGTTGCCGACCGACTGCTTAAATATGCATGAGCCGGGGGCCTGCTGTGGTGGGGTGGTTGTGGTGGAATTGCTGCGACTTTACGTCATGTGCGTTGCCAAAATAAAAATTGCGGTTCAAGTTCGTTGGGTTTGTGGGTAGCGAAGAAGTTTTGGGAACCCACCCCTGATGGAGGTTTACCCTCGTCTTGGCGAGGCAATCGCTGGGGAATTCGCATGGTCGCTGTTATTTTTGGCTGCAATTTGCTCTTTAAATATGCACATTTAATTGAGTCTAATAGGAAAATACACAATTTGATTTCTACCCAGGCAGCTAACGAGCTGGAACGATGGAATGGAACAAGGGTTATTGAAAAAACACGGCTACACCTGCCCAGCCTCAGCCCCTGCTGAGCGGAGCGATAGAGCAGAAAATCCTCTTCCAACCACCAATTCATAAAGACAACAGTCTGCCCCGCCCACCACCCTGGAGCGCAAAGTCTGGAAGAACAAAGGCCGACCGAAAGACCGCAAGAGCTTATTAAAATTTATATATTTAAATGGCATTTTACGCTAGCTGGAAAGTTCCGCCGAACGGGACGACCGAAATCTGCAAGCGCCCGCAGGCGGTAAAGTTGAAAGTTTGCCGTCAACAAAACGCACACACGCACACCTCCTATGACCAGGGATATCCACCTATTTGTGTTTGGCAAATGTCCTCGCACAGAAAAAAGGGGTGACTGTCTGCGCCGTCGGTCCTGGCAGACAGAAAAACAATTTCATGCTTATATGAAATGAAAATCTTAAGGGAAGGGGCCCTGGCCACTCCTGGCAAAGTCCTCGAGCGGAAACGGAAGTCAGACACTTACATATGCGCGCGTAACTTGGCACCCACCTTGCCAAGGATCTGGCTGGGATCCCTGGAACTGACTGGCCCGAAAAGAACATGCCACAGTCGCGAGGACTTTTTGTCCTTGTCATAATATTGGCAGGCATTTATCATTCTGACGGTCTATAAAAATTTCCACACACCCACCCACCGGCCGGTTTGGGGGTAGCATTGCGTTGGGGTTGCCAACATGCTTTTTACAATGTAATAAGCCTCAATGGACTATCGCTTATTTTGATCCTAAGTGGTTGATAATAAATTGTAAGTTCCAGGGCAAGAAAAAAACTGTCAATGCAAGTCGGGGTGGTTTTTTCGGGCTACCCTTTATTTCCGAGAAATATCAAATTTTCGGTCATATCAATGCAATTTACTAAATGACAAACCGGCTGGCCGACAGCTCACAACAAATCAAAAGTCCTGGCTGTCGCGGGCAATCCCAGACAAAAACTACCCTCGCCTGGGCATCTGTCCCGCCACTCACCTGCGATTCCCAGTGGGCTTTCCGGGTCTGATTAATATTTGATGGGGACGGCGGTGGCGTCTCACTTTCCGCCAAACTTTCTCCAGCTTTCTGGCTTTTTATTTTCTTGGGAGCCTTGACAACTCAATTCGCGGCGGTCGCACGTGTCAAAGACTTCCGCATGCAAAAAAAATCGCCCGACCCCGGCCAGGAAAATCCAGTCGAGTCCATTAGGTCGGCCGCCCATGACACCCGCCCCGGGGTGGGCCGAGATTTGCTAACTTTGCCGGGGCTGCCGAACGGGTGGCGGTGGTGCCTGCTCAAGCATAAATCATAAATATTTTAAAGTTTCAAATTACCAGTGGCAAAAACAATCAATGGGCCCCCGGCGACTGGAGTGTGTGGCACAGCTGTCAGCATTTGTCAGCCTCGGAGGACAATCAGCGCTAATCTAATGAGAGTCGACTGGCAATTGAGTAGGCGTGGGCACGCCCATTTCCATTTACTCTCCGGCCATATGCAAAAGTCAGAAGTATCTGTTCACATTTTGCAGGGCAGAGGCAGCCCGCCCGCCCGTTAAACGAAATTCTCGGGAAAATGTCGCAATTTTCATTATAATTTTCGTGAGGAGTTGCTTTCGATTCGCCAGGACAACTGCAGGTGTCCGCCACTCCGCCAGTTTGGCAGTGTAAAAAATAATTGTTTGCCGGCGCTTTTTCATTATTCGAGTAAACGAAATGGCACTCGCAATATAAATTTCCCCGTAGTCCTGGCAATGATATTAAAAATGCAATTTTAACCAAAAATAAAATACCGTCGAGCGCAGCTGAATTGCAATAAGAAAGATGAAGCCAGCAAGGCAATCGCAGACCGTCAACCGTCAACCTGTTATTATTAAGGTGGATATAAGAAACTCCAAGGATACGGGCAAACGGACGCCAACTTCTGCGGCATCAAATTAAACGAATGCCCAATAAACATTATGCAAAATTGCAATGAAAATCGCCATTACAATGCCATCCCACGGAGGATGGAGCAATTACCCATAAACAAGTCCATCATATAAAGTGCCCGTGGTGACTGTGGTGACTCCGGCGTAAAGACAAAAGCCGCCAGAGCTGGCTGGTTGGCTAGAGGGAAGGGGGGGAGACATACGCGCATTTGCGGAGCGGTACTATCAAATTTTAATGGCTTGAACCGACCAACGAAGCCACCAAGCCGCCGACCGAACTGCCGGCTGTTTCTCTTTTTTCATAAATTTTTAATGAAATTAAGCGGCAAGCTTTTTGGCTGAGCTGCTCCCCGTGTGTGTGTGTGGGTGTGTGAGTGGCTAAAAAAAGTATTTTTTAAAATAAATCAAAAAAACAAAAGGAAAGAAAATATGAAAATAAAAATAAGCAGCACCAGACGAGCCGAGGCCGAGGCCCGTCCACCTGCCCTGCCCCAATCCATTCCATTTCAGTCCGCCGGTTGAAACCCGCACTTTATGCATTTGGCTTTTTAAATGGTTTTCAACTTTTTGTTTTGTCTTTTTTCTTTTCATTTTTTGGTGTTTTATTCCTTTGTTTGCTTAACCGCAACTAAAAGTGCGCTTCGCATTTTTAATCTTTCAGCTAAATAATTAATTAAATGGCATAACCCGAACATTCGACGGTCGGGCGGGTTTGTCAGGCGGCTCTTGTTTCGTTGCTTTTAATGAAGGTGAAACTGCAGTCGCATGAATATTTCAAAAACTTCAAACTAAAACGCCAAACTCCGCCATCCCCCATCGAAAAACAGAAGAAATAATCCAACAAAAAAACGCCTCCACCCATTCAGCGCAGGATAGGAATATGTATAGATTATATACATTTATGTATATATAGAATATGGCAAAACGAACTGAACCATCGTGAACGCCGGCAGACAGTCCACATTCAAAAGTCCACAAAACATGCAATATGCGAAATCAAAAGTTGTTTATGACTCAATTTGTAGTTTTTGAACATGAATTATTGCAGCTGAGCGTCGCGTTTCATTCCGGAACGAAGCGAAAAAAACAAAACCACGACGAAAAAAAAGTACAGTCTGCACTCCCGCAAAGCACCCCGACAGCTTACAGAAGACTTGGAAGCAAAGAAACTAAAAACCAAGAGCAGTTTTTAATTCTAACTTTGAATTTCGAAGGTTCTTTACGACATACTCGTATGAATACTTTGTCCGTCTATAAACGGAGGCACTGCTAAAAGAAACCCCACAAAAGGCAGACAAATGCTGAGAAAGTTCACTCAGATTTCTTTGGGAGAGCTCGATAAATCTCAGAAAGATATTCTGATATGATCACACATAAATCCTTTACTTTAGGTACTTATAAAGAGCTTGAAAGATTCAACTTTAAAGAAAGGATCTTAGGATCTTTGTCAATTCCTCTGTTCCCCCCAACAATACCTACTGTACTTCGGGCGGCTGTCTTAGTGCATGTGCCCTTCAATAGTTGCCAGTTGCCGTCTGCCTTTGGATGGACTTTTGGGCGAAAAATGGGGAAAAACTAATTTCACAAAGAGGAAATTAAATATTGTGAAGTTTGACATATGACAGATCCCCGCCCCATGTTAGCGCCGGGGATGGTTGAATATTTGGAATTGAAACATTTGACGGCCACAAAACAATCGTTGGTACGTCATTAGAACGACGACATTTCGGGCTTTGTCCCATGCAAATTTCAATTTGCAGCTGGCAGTGGGGAATTCGAAAGAGAAAGCGGACGGCGGACAGACAGCCAACATTTGACAATTGAAATCACATTTGAAATTCCATTTCGTTTCATTTTGCGGCGCTCTCGTCTCCTGCGCGTCACTTAATTTAGTCAATAAAATGCAAATGCGGACGACGCGATAGTCGCGTTGCCGGCGGAACTTTGTCTTGGTTTCTAATTAGAAAAGCAGTCCAAGTGGCTGGGCTGGCTGGGCCATTTTTTATGATTACTTAGAAGTCGGCGGCGGCGATATAATCAAGAGTGGATTTCCGCTGACAGTCAGGCGACGGACCCACCAGGCCTGCGGACAAACGCACATCCTCCCGCCGTGGAAGACTAATGGCGACAACATCGCAGCTTCCTTCCATATCAGGCCCCAGCCACCCAGCCCCGCTGGGTCCTGTGCGTGAGTCCTGCGAGTCTGCCATATGCAGCGCAGCGAGAGCATGAAATGATGCGCTCATTCTTCATCATCAAGTGCACAGTTGCACGTTTGTGATATCCATTCTGTTGGCGGTTACGTTTTGGTCTCGGTCTTGGTTTCGGCTCGGTTTGGTTTGGTTTCGGTTTCATTTCGCCTGACAATGGCAGACAACAAGGGCGGCCAGCCAGTCGGGTCCTTGCTATGCCCTCTGACTGAGTGACTGACATATCCGTTGACAAATGACCGTAAGTGTATAATTGGATAAGAACTGCAGAAACTACTCAGACGGATAGTGGCTTCGTCGTCTTGATGGCCATCCATTGTGTGGCGCTGAACGGCCACCGAAAATGCGACTTCCCTGGCAATTGAAATTGGGGCAGCTTTAAGCGCCGCAAAACAAATTGAAAAGGAAGCGAAATAAGCAAACGGCAGGCTCTGGAATTATCCCTAATATGTTAAGTGCAATTATCGGGAAACTCAAGAAATCAAAAACCAAACATTTTGTCAAATGTTTTTCATGCCAGACTGCTTATCGCTTAATCACATCAGCGTCGAGTCAATCAAGCAGCAGCCCGGGAATGGAATGGGAATGGAACGGGAAGCCATTCACATAAAACATTTAACCAAAGCGACATGAGGAGCGCGCTGGCGTTGCCAGACATCAAAGCCAATCAAAATAGCATTTCAATAATATCAGAGCAGTGCAATCTCCCCCAGGCCCCCGCCCTCTCTCGTATCACATAAGCTGATATTGTAGCATAAAAAGCATCAACATACTGAAAGCATATAAACGATTTGTCCCCCCCTCCACCACACCCCACACACACGCGCACCCGCCTAGACAATGTGAGGGTGGTTGGGAAATTGTGTCAATCGAGACTTTCACTTTCGTGAGCGCGTGGGGAAACGCCTCCGCTTATGCTATAAAAATATTGACGGCCACATTAAGATAACCGAAGGAGCGGAAGCAGCGAGGGGATCAGGGAACGTCTCTTTTGGGTCTCTGGGCTTGGTTTATTTTGGTTTCTTTTCGAATTTCATTGTTACTGTAATTGGAATTTACGGGCTATGGTAATTTGACTGGAGATCTTCACCTACTGCTCCTTGCTGGCTCGCTTGCTCTCCCTCTTGCTTTCCCTTTTGCTTTCCCGCTTGCTGTCCTTTTTGCTCTCCCTCTTCTCGCGCTTGCTCTCCTTGCTCTCCCGCCTGCTCTCCTTGGTGCTCCCCCTCTTGCTGTCCGGCTTCTCCTCCGGTGGAGGCGGCAGGCTGCAAGGACAAGACGCCTTCACCACTGTCGTTGCGCTGCGAGTATTGCAAGCCGAGGCACAGACCACATCACAGACACTCTCGTTGCAGGATCCCGAGCAATTCGCATCGCAGCTCAGCGACTCGTACGGATCCACACCAGGCAAGGGGTCACAAAGATCGCACAGTCCCCCACAGGCCGCCGCGCAAGCACCTCCGGGACTGACAGGACTCTGGGCATAGTTGCAGGGCCCCCCGCAATCGAAGTTGCACATGGCCGGCTCATCGGATTCCCGATCGGGGTTGCAGGCGCCCTGGCATTCCTCCCCACAGCTCGCAGCCTCATCGTCGTCTTCCCCTGGCTTTGGTTGACAAGGTACTTCAACTTCTTCGCAGGGCAGTTCCTCGCACGGCTCTTTGGGTTCATTGCACGTGCAGGTCGGCGTGCACATGCAGCGATCCTCTTTTTCGCAGGGAAATCCACTGGTGGCTTCACCCTTGCAGGGCGCCTTGCAGTCTATGCCGCACATGTCCAAGGCGACCATCGTGTTGAGCGATCCGCCCCAATTTTCATTGCAAGTCGCTGCGCATTCTGGCACACAAGTCGTGTTGTTTTGGGACTCCGCTGCCGCCGCTGGGTTGCAATCCGCCTCGCAGGCTGTGGCGCAGGGCGCTGGAGCTGCCTCCGCAGGACACTGCTCTCCAGCGATCGGTGACGGGTTGCATTCCGCCTCGCAGACTTCGGGGCAGAGTGCGTCGGCCGTGGTGATCGCTGATATTGGCGTGCATTCCTCCTGAGACGAGATCTGCGGCTCTGGGTTGCATGCCGCTTCGCAAACTGGGGCACAAGCTGTTGCTGCTGCAGGCACCACCGGCGGCTGTGGTGCGCATTCTACTGGGGCGGCGATTGGTGTTGGATTGCATGGCGCCTCGCAGACTTTGGCAGGATCTTCTACGCAGTTCGTTGGAGGCTGTGGAGGACACTCCACTGGTGCGGCGATTGGTGCTGGATTGCATGCCGCCTCGCAGACTGTGGCGCAGACCGTGTTGGCCACGGCAGGAGTTTCTACGCACTCCGTTGGAGGCTGTGGAGGACACTCCAGCGGAGCAGGCGGCGCTGGATTGCACGGCGCCTCGCAGACTCTGGCAGGAGCTTGTACGCACTCCGTTTGAGGCTGTGGAGGACACTCCACCGGAGCAGCCGGCGCTGGATTGCAGGGCGCCTCGCAGACTGCAGCGCAGACCGTGTTGGCCGTGGCAGGAGCTTGTACGCACTCCGTTTGAGGCTGTGGAGGGCACTCCACTGGAGCAGATGGCATTGGATTGCACGACGCCTCGCACTTTATGCCACAGATCTTGGGCATCGACGCTGCAGCCGCCTTGCTGCAGAACGCCTCGCATCCTGTGACGCAAATGCCCGCAGGAATGTCAGAAGGACAGTTAAAGGCCACAGCAGGCTCAGCAAAAGAGGTGCCCGCCATGGACCAGTCCACCCCGCAATCGTCGCTGACCGAATCTCTGGGGGGATTGCAGGGGGCCTCGCATTCCTTAGGACAGTGGCGCCGCGGCAGATCCACAGTGGTGCAGGTTATCCGGGACACCTCCAAGGACAGGCAGGCACAGACAATGGCCCCGTTCATGCGCCTTGACACCATCGACGGGGAGGCCAGCTTGGCCAGCGACTCCTCCGGTTTGCAGCCGCAGGGCTTCTCCGCGGTCTTCGACGTCTTCAGCTGCTCGATGTAGCCCTCTTCCACGCCACAGGGGCAGCTCTTTCCCGACCGCTTTTTGCTCCCTGAGGGCTTAGGACCGTTGCCGCAAGGGCAGCGCAACACATTCTCTGTTTCATCGGTGGAGGCTCCCCAGGTGCCCCGCGCCGCCAGGCTGCAGGGCGCCGAGCAGTCGGGGTGGCAGGTCTTCATGGCCCCTGCGCCCGGGGCCGACACCAAATAAGCCTCCGTGCCGCTCAGGCACAACACGTCGCTGTTGTCGTCCAGCGACAAAGACTGGGCATACCGATTGAGGTACTCGATCAGCACGCCGTTGGTCCAGCCAAACCCCGGATTCACAGGACACTCGCAGCCCAGGCCGGGCACGCCGAACTCCTCGCAGTTGTACTGGAAATGCCATTAAGTGAGTGGCTGGAAGAGGAGCCTGGGCGATTGCCTACCTTCTCATAGACGGCGCCCTTCCGAATGTAGGCCAGGAAATTGGACTTGACCCAGCGGTGGGCCCACTTCTGGGACAGAGCCCGGGCCTGGGGAGTGCAGAGCTTGTCGAGGCCTTCGATTATCATGAACATCATCGGCGGCCAGACATTCGGGTAGTCCCACTGCAGCTCGGTGTTCATCATGGTGGCGGGCACTCCCCCCGGGAAGGCGTCCAGCTTGAAGCGCTCGATGTACTTGAGCACCGCGTCGGACACCTCTCCCTTGTCCTTCCGCGAGTAGGCCTCACACCAGAGCGGCACGAAGTTGGAGGCACTGTAGAAGCAGCGCGGCTTATTGGCCGCCAGGTCGTAGTCGTACCAAATGCCGGCCGACTGGTTCCACAGCACGTTCTTGATGGCCTGCGGGCAGTCCAGAAATTAGCCGAACCTCCGAGAGGAAATGCCAGGACGACTTACGGTCATCAGATCGCAGGCCCGGATGTTGTACTCGTTGGTCTTGGCGGCATCGCCGAACCGACTGTGGAATTCGGCCAGGATAATGCAGTTCTGGTAGACGTAGGCATTCAGGCAGACGGGCACTATTTGGGTGGCCTTGGTGTCCTTGAGGCTGCCCTCGTTGGTGCCCTGCTCGGAGATGAACCAGCGCGAGCTGAAGTTCATGCCCGACTCGCAGGCTGCCCTCAGGTCCGCGTAGTGCTGGTCCCTCTCCTCATCCGAGTCGAAGTCGCAGCCACTGCACACGTCCTCCCGATAGCCCTCGGCCCTGGGCCCCGCGGTCTTGTCCCGGTAGGCGTACATTGTCTGCCCTTGGACCTGCACCTCGTGGTCAGCTGTAAAGTTCTCGAACTCCCTGTCCAGCAGCGGCAGCAGCTGCTTGGCGAACTTCTCGTCCTTGGTCTTGTCCACGTAGGACTTGACCATGGCCGTGAGCAGCGGGGGCTGCGATCGCCCCGCGTAGTAAATCCGACCGCCGCTGGGCACATACCCAAACCGCTGGACCATCGAGATCAGGTTCTCGATCAGGCCGCGGGCCGTGTCCTTCATGCCGCTGAAGAGCAGGCCCCGCACAATCCAGTAGGTCTCCCAGTAGTAGGACTCTAGGGAGCGCCCGCTGGCCACGATCAGGGGATTGGGGACGGTGATTAGGGAGTACCTGTCCGGGTTGTTCTGAACGTCGTCTTTGATTTTGCGGCCGAGGTCCTGCCAGGTGCGATTGAGGAAGTCCGCAAACTTCTTCAGCTCCGAGTCCTGGATGTTCTTCATGAATTCCGGCTCGGAGGTCCAGTCAGGCGGGGTCCAAGGCTCCAGCTCCGAGCCCTTGTCCCCAAAGTGGCCCTGAAAGAGCAGACAACTCAGCTGATGATGACGCTGGAGCAAGGACTCTACCTCCATAAACAGGTTCAAATACTTGACAGATCCGTCGTTCCTGGAGCAATTGGAGAAGAGCTCGAAGTCGGCCAGGGCCTTGTCCGGCTTGACGAGGAGCTTCATGTCGGGAAAGGTTTTGCTGTCGGGAAACATCTCGGAGTTCTGCACTGCCTCGAACAAGGGACCCTGACAGAATACATTTCTGCCCGCCGGAGGTAAAGGATCAGAGTTAGAGGAACTTGGGTTGGGTATGCTTACATATTGGCTCCGCCCAGCGGCATGGGGGGGCAGGAGCAGCCCTCGGCGGCCATCTCTGCACAAAAATTTTGAATAGACAGGAACCCAACTGAACAAACCCAAACTATTTCATAATTCTATTGCTTGCGAACTCTCCAGAGCCTGCTGAGCAAGGAGAATGAAGGGAACCCGAGGATTGTTGGCCTTGAAGAAGAACTGGGGAATCTTTAATCAAAAAATTTTGCTTTTCTTAACAAAGGTCTTCGGGGGTCTCTTGCAGGGGTCAAGGGTCGGCTGGGTCTCGGCTATGGATCAAGGCAATCAAGGATCATCGGACAAGGGAGCCAGGAACTGCTTTTTATCCTTCTCTGTGCACAGGGTCTCCGCCACATTCGACGTGGGCTCCTCGCACTTAGGCGGCGGCGGCGGGCAGGCAAAGTCCTTTCCACAAGTGTCCTCCTTCGGTTGCTGGCATCGGCAGCATGGACCAGCGCCAGCGCATTCACCTCCTTTGTCTCCCTTGCCTGTGCCAGCCTCCTTCAAGTAGTTCTCAGTGCCGTGGAGACATTTCTCGTCGGTCGTGTCGTCCAAGGACATGGAATCTCCATACTTGTTGAAGAAATCAATAATCACTCCATTGGTCCAGCCAAAGCCCAACTGCACCTCATACTCGCCACCGCCGCCAGCTCCGCCGAACTCCTCGCAGTTGTACTAAAAAAAGAGAGTTGCCTTAAGGATAAATCCTTGATCGAAGGGGGTCGGGCCTACCTTCTCGAACATGGCTCCCTTGCGCAGGAAGGCCAGGTAGTTGGACTTGACCCAGCGGTGGGCCCACTTCTTGGCCAGGGCAGTGGCCTCGGGGGTGCCTAGCTTTTCAAGCCCCTCGATGATCATAAACATCAGCGGCGGCCAGGCATTCGGGAAGTCCCACTGCAGCCCCGAAGTGACCATGGTGGTCGGTATTCCCCCAGGATACGAGTCCAACCCGTTGGCTTCAATGTAGCTCAACACATACCGCGAGATATCGGCCGACTCGCTGATGCTGTAGGCCTGGCACCAAAGCGGCACGAAGTTGCCCACGGTGAAGTACGGGCGAGGCTTCTCGTTCTGCAGGTCGTAGTCGAACCACATGCCCTCCACGCTGTTCCACAGCACCGTCTTGATGGCCTGCATCAGCTGGCAGCACTTCATCTTGTATTCGTTCGACTTCTCGGCATTGCCCGCCTTCTGGTGCATGTCGGCCAGAGTCACGCAGTTGCGGTACATGTAGGAGTTGAGGCAGACGGGAACGATCTTGGTGGTGCGTATGTCCTTGAGGGTGCCCTCGTTGGTGCCCTCCTTGGAGATGAACCAGCGCGAGCTGAAGTCCATGCCCGACTCGCAGGCAGCCTTGAGCTCCGAGTAGTGCTGCTCCTTGTCAGCGTCGGCGCAGAAGGCGGCCGCGCTGGCAATATCCTCCCGGTAGGACTCTGGGCGCGGACCTGTGGTCTTGTCCTTGTAGATGTACATGGTGTGGCCTTGCACCTTGACCTCGTGGTCGGCGGTGAAGTTCTCGAACTCCTTGTCCAGCACGGGCAGAGCCTGTTCAAGGAACTTGCAGTCCCCGGTTTGGTCTACGTAGTATCTGACCGCGGGTATGAGCAGCGGGGGTTGGGATCGCCCGGAGTAATAGACGCGCCCGCCGTTGGGGATGAAGCCGAAGCGTTGGACCATGGAGAGGAGGTTCTCGATCATGCCGCGGGCAGTGTTCTTCATTCCGGATATGATGAGTCCGCGGACAATCCAGTAGGAGTCCCAGTAGTAGAATTCGAGGAAGCGTCCGCCGGGCACGATTATGGGATTGGGAACGGGGACCAGAGAGTATTGGTTGGGGTTCTTGCGCACATCGTCCTTGATCTTGCGACCCAGCTCTTTCCAGGTCTTGTTCAAGTGCTGGGCAAACTTTTTCAACTCTGGATCCACAATTTTCTTCAGGAACTCCGGCTCGCACACCCAGTCGGTCGGGTCCCAGGGCTCCAGCTCGGTTCCCTTCGCCCCGAAATGACTCTGGAGGGCATTTAGAAAACCATAAGAAGATTTCCCTAAGCCCCACGTGGCCGACTTACGTCTACGAACATCTTCAGGTACTTGAGGGAACCGTCGTTCTTGGAGCAGTTCCGGAACAGCTCGAAGTCGGCCAGGGCCTTCTCCGGCTTCACCAGCAGCACCATGTCCGTAAATGTCTTGCAGTCGGGGTACATTTTGGCAGTCTGGACCGCCTCGAAGAGCGGGCCCTTGCAGAAGACATTCCTTTGCAGGAGCAAAGTCAAGGACGGGGATTCTCGACATTTATTTGAAGGGGATTTCAACTTACATGTTGGTACCGCCCAGGGGCTTGGGCGAACAGTCGCAGCCGGAGTCAGCCATTTTAGCCAAAAATTAATTTCTAAAACTGAACAGATTCCCCAGTTTCTGGTCCCAGGTTTTACTATTAACAGGACTACAAATTTTTGCCAACTTAGCCAAAGCCGACTTGATTTTTCGAAGGCTACCCAGCCGAAATATTAAATGAAAGCTGAGGTTGTGGGCTGTGAGACTTGGTTGGGATTTATTCGGCTTAGATTACAGGGAATTTGAGGATTATGAAAAGGTTTCGAATCTCAAAGATCCTTGTCTGCTTCATGCGGGGGGAGCGGGGAGCTTCTAGCATTTGTCCGCCGGCTTGTCCTGTGGCGGGCATAAGCACTCCCTCTTCTCTTTCTTGTTGGCGTCGGCACAGGGATCGGCATCCTTTGGGGGGCAGGGGTCTTTTTTGGCATCGGCCTTCTTTGCATCAGCACAGGGATCAGCACCTAACCCAGCACAAGGATCGTCTGCCGCTGCTGCTGGTGCCTTGGCCGCAGCAGCCTTCACGCATTCAGGCGGACAAATGCATTCCTTACCGGATCCTGTTCCGGCTGCGGCAGCCTTGGCCTTTTCACCGCAAGCGCCGTCCTTCTCACAGCCACAGGCCGGCTTAGCGGCCGGCTTCGGGGGTCCTCCGGCATTGGCGCAAGGATCGTCGGGGTTAGTCGTCTGACCGCATCCGCATGATGGCTTATCGCTCATTTTCACCAAAAATTTTGTCTATTTCCTGTATCTCCTATTTCCAGTCCCAGTGGCCAGTCCAAATTTTAATGATTTCCAGCCCAAAACTGTCTTGCCACTTCAGCCAAAGCTAAGCTGATTTTCAATATTGACTGCTGTGTTTTGTAGCCTTAAGTCACAAGACGTATCTATAAGCTCTTTAAAGAGCTTTAAGTGCACTGGCTGTTGGGTCCTTTCAGTGTCCGGTTCCGGGACTGGAGATGCTGAGAAGATGCTCCGTTTGAGGCGATCTCTTGGCTAAGGTATTTGGATCCTCGACAGGCATTAGTTCTTCTCGATTGCCTTGCGGATTAATGGATCTCATGCTCTTTACACTCAAGCTTATTTCGATTATGTGCCTTAAAGTATAGTGAGTCATAGATTCAAAGAAACTCTAAAAAATTAAAAGGCCGACTGTCTTCCCAGTCTAACCAACTTCGGCCAACCGAAGCGCAGCCTCGATCAGCTGATTGCTCATCGGCGTTGCCAGGAAACCGCCAGCGCTGCTGCCAGATGGCTGCACTCCAGAGTTGCCCACGAAACTATCGATTAAAATATTCTGCATAATTGGAAAAGACAACAAATTTAGATATTCATTCGGTCTTTTGGGGCAGAGTCTGGCAATACTTTGAAATAAAAAGCGTTTCTTTAATTTTCGATTGCGTTGGCTTTTATTCGGTTTGGGTTTTTCAAATTGGAATTTTGGTCAGGTGTTGATGACAGGGGTCCTTGTGGTTCTCGATCGAAATTCAGATAGCTTTAGTCCTGATTTTTGGTGGTATTGTCATCCATGGCTAGCACTGGTCCTTCGGCTTGCAGCCACAGTCACCTTTGGGTTTCTTTGGCGGATCACAAGGATCTTCAGGGGGCTTGCAGGTGCAGGGCTTTGCGGCCGGCTTAGGCGCGGGATTAAGGACAGGACATGGCGGCGGCGGACATTCCGGAGCAGCTGGCGGTGGACAAGGTGGAGGCGATGGCGGTGGACAGGCCGGCGCAGCTGGTGGGAAACATGGTGGCGGGCAGGCCGGAGCAGCTGGCGGTGGACAGGCCGGCGCAGCTGGTGGGGGGCATGGTGGCGGGCAGACCGGAGCAGCTGGCGGTGGACACGGTGGCGGAGAGGGCGGTGGACAGGCCGGCGCAGCTGGTGGGGGACATGGTGGCGGGCAGACTGGAGCAGCTAACGATGGACACGGCGGAGGCGATGGCGGAGGACACGGTGGTGCCGATGGAGTTAGGCAGGCCTTAGAAGCTGCTGGTGGACAGGGTGGCGGGCAAACCGGAGCCGGAGGAGGACATGGCGGCGGTGGACACGGTGGCGGTGGGCATGGATCTTCCGCTGGTGCCAAATCCTCACAAGATGGCTCCGCGCCGCATTTACATTCTGGCGTCACCGCTGGCGCTTTCTTCTCCTGTTCTGGCGGCCCATCCGGCCCACAAGGGCAAGTAGACTCCTTTTTCTTTGACACAATGGCCGCCGTGCTGGCACAGGCGCACTTCAGCAAATTACTCAGCCCGTCCACTTGGCCACCACCCCTGGCCGCATTGCAAGGAGCCGTGCACTCGGGATGGCAAGTGGAGGCCAGCTTGGCGCCTCCCTTCTCCTTGAGATAGGCGTCCGCGCCAATCAGGCATCTGTCGTCTGTGGAGTCGCTCAGCGTCAGCGACTCTCCGAACCGATCCAGGTACTCGATGAGAATGCCATTCGTCCAGCCGAAGCCCAGCTGCACGGAATACTCGCCGCCTCCGCCGCAAGCCCCGAATTCGTCGCATTTGTACTATTGAGGAAATCAATGAGTGAGGCATTTGAAGGATCCAGCAACTCACCTTCTCGAACATGGCGTTTTTGCGTATAAAGCCCAAGAAGTTGGACTTGACCCAGCGGTG
Organism: Lissocephala sabroskyi; assembly: GCA_037075105.1. NCBI lineage: Eukaryota > Metazoa > Arthropoda > Insecta > Diptera > Drosophilidae > Lissocephala > Lissocephala sabroskyi. The sequence continues at coordinate 19,266 of JBAMCP010000982.1, forward strand.
GGCCCAGCGCTTTGAGAGCGCCTTAGCCTCGGGCGTGCCCAGCTTGTCGAGCCCCTCGATGATCATGAACATCATCGGCGGCCACACGTTTGGATAGTCCCACTGCAGCCCCGAGGTCACCATGGTCGTGGGCACTCCGCCCGGATACGTGTCCAGGTTGTGGCGGTCAATATACTTCAGCACCAGGCTGGAGATCTCCGCGGCCTCACTGGAGCTGTAGGCCTGGCACCAAAGCGGCACGAAGTTGCCCACGGAGAAGTAGGGACGCTGCTTGTTGTTCACCATGTCGTAGTCCAGCCAGATGCCCTCCTGCTTGTTCCACAGGATCGTTTTGATGCCCTGCATCAGCTGGCAGGCTTTGATGTTGTACTCGTTGGCCTGGGCGGCGTTGCCCGCCTGCTGGTGCATGTCGGCCAGGATCAGGCAATTGCGGTAGAGGTAGGCATTCAGGCAGACGGGAACGATCTTCGAGGTGCGAATGTCCGTGAGGGTGCCCTCATTGGTGCCCTGCTTGGAGATGAACCAGCGCGAGCTGAAGTCCATGCCCGACTCGCAGGCCGCCTTCAGGTCGGAGTAGAATTGTTCCTTGTCTGCTTTGGATTTGATGCCGGCCGCACTCTCGACGTCTTCGCGCCAGGACTCGGGTCGCGGGCCGGTCGACTTGTCTCGGTAGGCGTACATCTTCAGGCCCTGCACGGTGACCTCGTGGTCACGGGTGTAGTTCTCGAACTCCTTGTCCAGCAGCGGCAGCAGCTGCTCGCCGAACTTATTGTCCCCGCTCAAGTCGACGTAGGACTTCACCATGGGTATCACCAGCGGGGGCTGCGATCTGCCGGAGTAGTAAATGCGCCCGCCGTTGGGTATGAAGCCGAACCGCTGGACCATGGAGAGGAGGTTCTCGATCATGCCCCGGGCAGTGCTCTTCATGCCGCTGTACATGAGACCGCGGACAATCCAGTAGGTGTCCCAGTAGTAGAACTCGAGGAAGCGTCCGCCAGGGACGATGACTGGGTTGGGGACGTATATCAGGGAGTAATGGGTGGGGTTGGTTTTGACGTCGTCTTTGATCTTGCGGCCCAGGTCTTTCCAGGTTTTGTTCAGGTGTTCGCCGAATTTCTTGAGCTCCGGGTCTTTGATTTTCTTGACGAAGTCCGGCTCGGCTTGCCAGTCTGGTGGATCCCAGGACTCCAGCTCCGTGCCCTTATCCCCAAAGTGACTCTGCGGGGGGAATCCCAAATGTTAGTTGAACTTTCATCCTGGGATTGTTAAACTTACCGACACAAAACTCTGCAGATTGTTCTTGCCGGACTTGGCAAAGTCGGCCAGGACCTGTTCCGGCGGCATTAGGAGTCTCATATCCGTGAAGGTCTTGCAGTCGGGATAGAGATTGGCTTTTTGCACTGCCTCCAAGATTGGACCATCGCAAAAGATTCCCCTGCAAGGAGAAAGGTACAAATTTGGGCGCCTCGACTGGAATAGAAGGACTCACCGGTTGGCCCCACCCAAAGACTTTGGTGGACATTGGCACTCCCCCATTTCGATCACAAACAAATTTGGAAGATTTCAAAAAACTATCCCGACAATGAAAATTTTGATCAACCTGAACCGGACCCTGGACCGAACCGAACAGACAGCCAACTCAATCGAAACTAACAGAAATCTCAAATACTCTGCCTTCTGGCAACCCAAGCCCAGCCACCCTTGATGCCCGTCAGCGGAAAAACAGGGATTGTAATGCCGTTTAAAGACAAAAGCTTAACTATCTCACGTCCCCCACAAAGATCAGTAAGGTCCAAGCAGAGCCTGGAGATCAAGGAGCGAAAGAAGAATTGCGCTGATCGAGGACAGCCAAGACAGTTGACAATGCAGACTCCCATCAAAAGGAAAGAAAGAAGGTCAAGCCCGATGATCAAGGAGCGGAATCAAGCAGTCTGGAACAATTGGAGCACATCGAGGACAACTAAGACAGTTGACAATAAAGACTCCCATCAAAACGAAAGAAAGAAGGCTAAAATTTGAAGATCAAGGAGCGGAATCACGCAGCCCAAAACATCAATTAACAATCATCGAGGACCGACAATACGTTTTACAATGAGGACTCCCATCATAAGGATAGAAAGAAGGTCAAACCCGATGATCAAGGAGCGAAATCAAGCAGTCTGGAAAATCAATTCACGCTCATCGAGGACAAGCAAGACTGTTAGCAATTTTGACTCCCATCAAAAGGTAAGAAAGAAGTCAAAGCCTCCGCCAACGACGGAGGCTGAGGGCCACAACCGCCAACTAAATTCAAAGCCGAAGCTCGAGTTGGACCCTTTTGAGGCTATTTGATCAGGGAGTGAGCAAAGGAAACTTTCTTAAAAAAAACTCCTTCCGGTTCCCAATGATCTGAACACTGCCTATGCTTTTTTCTTTTGATGCGGCTCAAGTTCAGATTTCATTTGTGCCCTCGAGTCAACCCCAAGCACAGCCGGCTTTCCCAATTGAAAGGACAAGAATTTTTCGGTTTATGGCTGTGGATTTATTGAAGTTCCTTGTGCGTCTGCCTGGATAAGATTTAGCGCTACCATCTGCTGGTTAAACTGTCAAGTGGAGAGAGAGTTGCGTTACGGCTCCATCGGAGCGCTCAGGGCCTAGGAGGGCCGCAAGTGCAGTTGTCCTTGGCTGGGTCGCTGGCCGGCTCCGGCGGAGGTGTGGGCGCCTTAGCTTCCGCCGCCTGAGCCCGATCGCATCTGCAGGGCGGCTTGGCGGTCGCGGTGGCGATGTTACACGACGCCTTGCATCCCAAATCACATCCGGCTCCATCGGCCGCACCAGCCGCGGAAGCAGCGGCTCCACCCGCACAGGTGTCCTTGCAGCCGGCGTCGCAGACCTCGCCACCACCGACTGCACAGGTGTCCTTACAGCCGGCGTCGCAAACCGCTCCACCGACTGCACAGGAGTCCTTGCAGCCGGTGTCGCAGACCGCGGCACCGTCTGACGATTTGTTCATCTCCTGGGCGAACTTCTCCTGGACCTTGGCGCAGGGTGCGCGGCAAGCTGGATCACACAAAATTTCGTCCTCCTTGCCAGGAATCGGCGGCTTGCAGCAACAAAGATTGGCCGACGATTGGGCCGGGCCACTCGTGCCGCATTCGCAGGACTTCATGGGCGGCTGGGGCGGCTGTTCTGGCCTGTTTGTGGGGCAATTGCATGCCGGCCGGGGGGAGCAATTGCACGGTTTTTGGTCAGCCATTTTCAACCGAAACAAAAAAGAAAAACGAATACTTGAATTTTGAATAGAATGGAGGAGCGTTTAAGCTTCTCCTGCTATGTTCAAACCGGACACTTATTTCGACAACTGAACTCTCCGGCCTCGCCCACTGAGACTGGTAAACTGTTGTGGTTCAGATTCGATGCACAGGGTGTTGCTGGCTCAAATCAAATTTTTATTTTCAGAGCAGAGAACTTTGCGGCTTCTTCGCACTTTCTTTTAGGCAAAAGAAGAATTTAAATGTTAAGGTAAATAAAAGGATCTAAGAATTAGAAGATTGCTTCGCTAATGAAATAACAATTTTATAGAAACTGAAAGTCTTCAGATACTTACATAATTTTTAAAACGCTGATTCCCTCAACTTATTCAATTCATTTTTATTGTAGCCAACGTCTCAGGCTTTAATTAAATGGAATCTTTATATAAATTCTTCAATTCTGAGCGCTTTAAAATTTAAGTCAACTGCTCATAGTTTACCGAAGCTTCTTCCTCAACCGGCCTTGTGGAGCTTGGAAAGAGGAGAACTAAGAAAATTAGAGGCCTCTGAGGAAATCAGAATCCACGATCGATGCTTTCCGCATTTTGATGAGCCTTTTTGACATTAAATTAGTTAATTTTCCAAGGTAAATTTTCATTTTTGCCGAAGCCTTTTAAATGCCTTTCATTTCTCAATGAAAACTGCGAATAAAATGCTTCCGGTTATTGAATATTTTTAAAGAATAACCAAAAATATCAGCTGGTGTAATTTAGTTGATTTTTCAACCATTCATTTAGTCCCCCTGCCGCAGTAAAGGAAACCGAATCAAAGCCATTGTGGCTCCGTGCGGCAAGCCGAGTTATTTCTATTATATCGACCATAAAAACAAATTTGTCGACATTTGCCATTAGGAGTCGGCAATCAGTGTCATCGAGGGCATCAGTCGGCTGGGCAGGGGGGCAACCACCCGTCCATAAATCAGCGCAAATAGACAGGAAGCGCCTTGGAAAGTGCGTCTGCCATGCGTTTATTTTAAATTACCATAAATGTTCTGGGGCAGCCGGCCCCGGGCCCTGTGACCCGTGGAACATTGGCCTCTTGTCCATTCACAATTTCCAGGCAATTTATCAAACAATTCTTGGACTTGGACCTTCAAAGCAGCCCAAATGACGCAGAAAATCCGCCCCCTCAGCCAAGTGATTTAAATGCGGCCAAGGAAAAGTTCGCCGAAGGCCATAAAAATCAGCGAAATCGACGGCACTTCATAGATTTCTGGATGGCCAATGAAACTTTTGACCGCCGCCGGGATTTCACTTATTAGTTTGGTCGTCAAGGAGTCTGCAAAGTTTGATCCTGACAACGATTGCATGACCACCGACCCACCGGTGGTGGGCTTAAAGTCCGCCAAGGAAGTCTTTAAGTTGAGACGCGGACTTGTGGCCATGGCAGGCCAATAAAATGCAGTAAATAATTAATGTCCCTGGCCAGAGGGCCCCGGCTGAATGTGGCAACATCGGCCTGCGGTGGCAAGTGCAACGCGACGGGCCTCTGTTGACACTTGCACGACAGCCGTGGGCGGCAGCCGCATTGATCAACTTAACGAAGCGAACTGGCAGTATCATCAGCAGCAGCAACAGCAGCAGAATCAGCAGCAGCATCGGCTAATTGAGTATTCTTATTTTAAGCGGCGACGGTGAGGCAGTCAGGCAAACACTGCCTGCATGCAACACTTGCACGGTTAACACTTTCCTTGTGTGCGTATGTGCGCCACTTGCAGCCTCACTTTGGCATTAATCCCGGGCAAGTCGTTTCAATTAATTACCCGTACGAGGGAAATTAAAACTGGCCAAGGCTCTGGAAAGTAGGCGGCCCGAGAGCTCAGCTTATTGGCAGCCAGATATTTTTTCCAGCCATCAATCAAAATGCCACACACGCTCACACTGACACTCACTGCCAGTCAGTCACTCACTCCCTCCTGCGTATCACATGATAAATTGTCAACACGTTGGCACCGCGCTGACTTCGACTCGGCAAGTCCGGGGGCCGGGGGCGTGGCTTGTCTGCAGCGATTTAAAAACTACTTAAAATGTAAATGTTGTTTTGTTCGGCTGCTGCCGCTGTTGGCTTTTTTATGCACACATCGTCGCGACAGGCAGCCAGGGTCCGTCGTCGGTCGCCGAGTGAAAATCATGTTGTTGACTTTGAGAAAATATGTGCAAAAATGCGCTATTGTAAATAACAGGACATAAACTTCACTTGCCCCCTCGCCCCGGCCCTTTTTGCAGTGCAATGCATGCTGAGTGCCCCCGTCCCGGCCTCATCAGTTGGACAGACTAACTCACTTGAAGTTGGCTGGCTGGCTGAGTGATGACGCGTCATTGTCAGCAGCAACAGCTGGCAGGGGGCGTAAAAGGGCAACTACATTAATAACAACACAAAGAGGTAGCCGGCCATCCAAGCCGAAAAGCAAATACCCTGCTACCAAAGAACAAGGAGTGAGGCTTTTTTATTCGCTTGCAGGGTATTCAAGGATGTAAAGAAAGAATCACGACATTGGCGGCCACTGATTTCTTCCTGCCGAAAGAAATGTAAGCGATTTGCCCAAAAAAGTATGCTAAGGTTTTTGCCACGCATTTTACAGACTTCCCTTCCCGTTGCCTGCGAGGATCAACTGGCAACTAGAAGTTTACGACCGAGTCCTTCTTAAGAGCCGCTTAATTGATTGTTTAAAGCCATTCAACCAGGGGACTCGCAGGGAGGCGCCACACAATTGGAATGCGGGCTCAGCAGATGGTCGACTGGTCGGTTGGCTGGCTGGTTGGTCCTGCTGGCCAGCCAAATGTTGATGGAGCAGCGGTTTTCGCACACACGCACCGTCCCTCAGAATTTCCCCAAATGGAAACAGGCTCAAACGAATAGTTGTCTGACGAAGACCAACGGCAGGGAAAACTTTCAGAGCCCACCTCGCGCACATGTTGCGGTTGTCGATTGTGTGTCTGCGTGGGTGACTGGGGTGAGGAACCGGCGGCTTTCCTGCGGCATGTAATGAGTTTTACGCGGTTCGGCCACATGTTACGCCTGGGCATATTATTTTCCACTGCATTGGGTCCAGGCTCCAAATTGTTCGGTTCGTGACTCTCGACTGATTGCGTGCCTATCTGGCGTCCCGCCCTCGGCCCCGCCGCCCGTCTAATGCTGGTAATTAGCATGTTTTGTAAACTGATATGAAGGAAGGACTCGCCCGACCACGGGACCAATTGAATCGCATGTCCCACATGAAATCGCTACAACAACAGCAAATTGACCTGTTCACACACACAAAACTTGGCATTCGAATGCCGTTTGCAGGGCAGCGAGCATAAAGCAGAGTCGAGTCCACCGGCGCCTGAATTCCTCCGCCCCCCAACGCTTCTACGAATGCTTGTGGTGGCTTTCATGTCAAGCATAAAAATAGCAGACGCATAAAAAATTAATAAGTAAGTTGCCCGTTGGCCAGACCGCTGGCCATATCGACCAACGCCAACGCATTTCCATTGTCTTGTCCTTTTGCTCCTCGAATTGGCCGTGTGAGGGAAGGGTTCCTGCCACGTCCACCGCAGGGAGACCATCATTAATGCATAATTCAAGCGTTTGGCCGTTTTGTGCTTTCAATATTCAATTTGAATACCGCCCAAAGCGAAACTGTTTTTCCGTCTGCATTGTTTTTTTCTTTCCCTTCTTTTTCCCCCCTCTCCCTTTGCCGGACTTTTCTGGGTTTTCTTTATCACACGGAGAACAGTGGTTCGCAATCACAGGAACCTGACAGCAACTCAATAACGCCAACAGCCAATCGACAGGGAAAAAGATTCCACGAGGAAATGGGAAAAAAAGAAAAAAGAGCGCAGCTTAAATTGTCGGGTGTTTCGTTTGGGTTCGGCTCTTTGAAACTTTCCTGAAGAAATAGAATACAGAACGATCATTCATATTCTTCCTTAATTGCCTTAAGCCGTGGGAAGAACGAGAGAAGCCGTGGAAAGATCTATTACGGGATCTGAAAAATATATAGAAAGCAGACTGCAAAGATCGTGAAAAGTATTTTTTACAGCTGAGAAATTCTATCTCATCGAAAGCTCATCAGCTGCACAAATCAAGTTTTTAGATCAGAAAACTTTTTTCCTTTCCAGGAGACGTTGGAAGATAAAGACAAAATTCCCTTTCTGAACGGGATCCACTTTTAATTGTGGAGGATTATTGATTTTGAACCAGTGTAGTCGATTCCTGTGGGTCTGCTTTATACGATTTAGTGCTCGTTGCTTATTTATTTGTCCACCTCGGGCCAAATGTCCGACCTATCATAGAAGCGACCGAGATCTTGCCGGTTTCACCTGCTGCATTATTCACTGGCCTCGGAACAAAATGCATGATAAACAATTTCTAACGGGTAATACAATGACCGCCACCCCATCGACCCCCACTCGATACTCGGGTGAACCCAAGTCGGACCGTCCGTCAGCGGAACGTCACCGTCACCATCACCATCACCGTCACCGTCGTCGTTGTCATTTTATTGCCGATGGGCGTTTGCCCGGAATAAAAGCAGCAATCAGTGGAACTGCCCAGGCCCCGCCTCCGTCCAATACCTTGGCAGTGGGTTGTGGTCCCTTTTGTGCTGTGGACGGGCATGTGCGTTAGTTGTTTATTAAATATAAATGATTGTCACTTGCGGCATTTCGACCCAACATCGCCACCAAAACGAATCCAATCGCAGCGGCCCAAGAACGGGGCCCCGAGGTGGACTAGTCGATTGCTTGGCGGACGGCACGTTTCTTATTCGTTGGTCGACTGGCGGCGGCAATGCAATTGCCATGAAAATTGCATTTCACGAGCTGTCGACATGTAACGCCACTTCCCGGCGACATTTTGACAAGTCATGAAATTGATATCGGTCATTTTGTGGATCTCACGGCGACCTCCCGCCAATGTCCATCGGTGGATGACGACGCCTCCGGCCGGAAATGCAATGCCGTTCTTTTGTCCCCGGCTCCGGCCACCCGTTCCCATCGAATCAGCCATGAGGTCAGCTTAAATGACCGCCGCAAAGCTATTAAAATGTAATTACGCAATTTTAAACGGCGAAAATTAAGTGCCAAAGATCTTTTGATTAAATCGATGAGGTGATAAGCACGAAATCACACCTGTGGCCAAATCAACTTAACAATAAATAAAGATGCAACTTTATCAGTGCTGCCAACTTATGCAAAACTAAAGAGTAGACAATTTAAATAAAGTGGAGACTTTATTATAGCTGCCAACTATAGATCAAATAAATTAACAAAAAATAGAGATGCAACCCCATCAGTGCTGCCAATTTATACAAAACTAAAGAGCAAATAAATTTACAAAAAATACAGAGACAACCCTATAAGTTTTGCCAATTTACACAAAACTACTAAAGAGCAGCAAACTTAAAAAAATTGGCAACCCTAAATGAAAACCCAATCAAGGTCAAATTAATGTAGCTTGCTTAGTTGTTTGATTTTCAGAAATCCGAAGGCCGACGAAAGTAGCTTAGACAAAACTTTAAAGATCTCGCGATGGGAAAAAAATACACATACTTGTATGTAGTTCAAGAGTCTAATAGTCATAATAGTTGAAGAATACTAATAGTACCCGCCAGTATTGCGGACATTATGTATAATTAAATATAAGGAAAGCATTTCTTGTCCGTTCCTAAGATAAAGTTCTTTCCTTCTAATTGGCATCCCAAAAGCTGTTGTTTAATTATTCAAAATCTTTCCTAATGTGGACAATAACTTTATCTTGACTAGGGTTGCATTCGCATATGATTAATGCAGGTGGGCATCCCTTTTCTGGTTTTACGTGCTTTTCATTTCTTTGGCATCACAAACGCTTCTGTTTATTTATTTAAGATTTGTCTGAGTGTAGACAATAATTAAATTTTGGCTAGGGTTGCATTCGCATATGATTATTTCAGGTGGACAACAAACTGTGGAGACTTTATTATAGCTGCCAATTTATACAAAACTCAAGAGCAGACAATTTAACAAGAAATAGAGAGACATCCCTATGAGTTTTGCCAATTTACAGAAAACTACTAAAGAGCAGCAAACTTTGAAAAATTAAGAGTTGCCTAAATATAAACCCATTCAAGGTCAAATGTATGTAGCTTGCTTAGTTGTTTGATTTTCAGAAATCCGGAAGCCTACGAAAGTAGCTTAGACAAAACTTTAAAGATCTTATGGGATAAAATATATATAGTTCAAGAGTCTTTTAGTCAAATAAGAAAAGTGTCAAAAGATATATGCCAGTATCCGCCAGTATTGCGGACATTATGTATAATTAAATATAAGGAAAGCATTCCTCGTCCTTTCCTTTTGTTTATTTATTTAAGATTTTTCTGAGTGTAGACAATAACTAAATTTTGGCTAGGGTTGCATTCGCTTATGATTGTTGCAGGTGGACAGCCCTTTTCTAAAATAAACTAGAATAAAGTTATCTGCAACAGGGAGATCCAGTGAGCGATTAAGCATTTGCCTGGTTTGACTATTGTCCGGGGGGGTGATCGCTATAGGGCTCGAATGGTTTTTCTACCTAACAATTTCTTCGGTAACCCATGGAATGCCGAGCTAATTGCGGATGGTGGCATTGTCGTGGGCGCTGGATAGCAACCCTAGGATCTTATTTTGGATCCGTTGAATCATATTCCGATTGCTTTTACTCGCAATTCCCCAGAGCTGAAAGCCATAGGTCCAGAGGTGGTTTATAGTGGTCTTGTAGATCAACAGCTTGACCCTTAGCTTAACCTTGCAGTAGCACCCGATCCGCCAGTAAAGCACCCTAAACCTCTCTGTAACTTGCTTTTGTTTGCGCATGAGGGGCGTTCTCAAGGTCTTTTATATTTTACCGATATAAAAAAAAGTTGGCAGCACTTATCCACTGAGAATCTAAGCAACCCTGAATGGATTTTGTACCCACGGGTACTCGTCAATATCCAATTGAGCATTCGGATTTTGGTATAAATAGTGCTGCTCGATTTGTAGGAATTCAGTCTCTGAAGGCCTTCGGGCGCTTCGGAGTTCCTCTCCTTCGGGGGAATTATTATTTATTCAACTTGCCTTGGTTCTCTGAAGCAAAGTTGACTGATTATTTGATGGCTTCCCATTAAGCCTGATTTATTTTTAGTTTGAATTATTTACTTGATTACTTCTTTTGAAACCTTGGGCCTTAATCTGACGCAGGACCTCTTGGATTACTCTGCCATTAGCTCGAGCAGTTGTCTTACTGTCGGCATTCTTGCCCATTAAAGTAAAGGTTTTTTTTTAATTTATAATTTCATTTGTTCATTTCATTTTTTGTTGATGATTTTAAATCAATTATTTATTTCGAATTTGTTTTGGGTTTTATTGAAGGAATCCTAAAAATACAGAAGGTACTTATTTTATTTTAATTTAATTATTTGAAGATTATTTCTTATTTTGAAACCCTGGGCTTTAATCTGGCGCAGGACCTCCTGGATTACTCTGCCTAATGGCAGTTGTCTTACTGTCGGCATTCTTTGCCCATTGTTTATTTTTAAATTATATAATTTCATTTGCTTATTATTATTATAATTTCATGCCTTGGACTGTAGGAGAAATCCCAAAAATACAGAAGTACATTAAACATTTTTTTTTTATTTTATATAACTTTTTTTGTTGATGATTTTAAATCAATTATTTATTTCGAATTTGTTTTGGGTTTTATTGAAAGAATCCTAAAAATACAGAAGGTACTTAAAGTTATTTTAATTTCAAATTATTTGATGATTATTTCGTATTTTGAAACCCTGGTCCTTAATCTGGCGCAGGACCTCCTGGATTACTCTGCCTAATGGCAGTTGTCTTACTCTCGGCATTCTTTGCCCATTCTTTATTTTTAAATTATATAATTTCATTTGCTTATTATTATTATAATTTCATGCCTTGGACTGTAGGAGAAATCCCAA